>JAULKO010000104.1:71062-84248 GCA_032356045.1 Mediaster aequalis | reverse complement strand
GTCAATATATCGTCTGCTATACAGACGATTCATGGCTGTGGCAGAACATTGATTAATGCCATTATGCGGAAGCAGACGTAATGACAACGAATATGTATGCATAACGAGGATGAAACACTTATCTCTATAGGACGAAGTGGTCGCACACTGAATTACATTTCACAAGATTCCATTAAGTTTGTTTGAAGATTTTATATAGGCCCAAGCAAAGGCGAAAGCGAAAAGTGTGGGGAAGAACAGTATTTTGTTGTTGCTTTATTCTGTTGCTGCTGCTGTTGCTGTTGCTGTTGCTGCTGTTGTTGCTGCTGTTGATGATGTTGTTGTTGTTGTTGTTGTCGTCGTCGTCGTCTACACGTTTTTTAGATTGTAATTTGCATTATTAATATTATTATTTTGTTTTTAGAAAATCTGTGTAGTTTTTAAATTAGGAATTTGACGCATATTTCCTGTAAATGTGGTTTTATTCTTTAGAGATCTGGATGGCTTTGTATGGACGTAGCCGGCACTTTGAAATGGAGAGGGATAATTTAAAAACAGTAATTGTTATCATGTCTTTCTGGTAATGAAACCGATAAGGACTCCTCCAAAAAGCGCATATGGCACTCTAGCTCGGAAGCCGGAATTGGAAGAAACCTGTGGAGAGAAGACGATAAATACATTTTCAGTTTTACAGTGTAAAAAATGTGCGCGCAAAATGCACCTGTATGAGCGGGCAGGTTGGCGTAGTGGTTTTTCCCCCAACTCCCACCTCTGGTGACCCCGATTCGATTCCTGTCCAGGTGCACTATGTGTATTGCATTTTCAATACTAATGTTCTCTTGGGTTTTCCTCCCGTTCGTCGTCTTCCCTCAGTTAAAACAGCAGAGACCTGAGGAAGAACAGTGCTAATGCACTGACCAGGCTAACCAGGCTACCCACACTGACCAGGCTACCCACACTGTAAAATAAAAATCCCGTAAAACCACAGTGAATTGCCTGTAAATTTTATACGGCTGTCTTTCGTTTAATACTGCTTCAACCATACCGAGAAAGGACACGTTACGGGAAATTTCCGTTAAACTTGTATCGCATTGCATGCTGGGCTTCACGTAATATCTGGGTCTATATAGCATAGTGTCGTGGTGATGTATTCTTGTAAATCTCCAGTCACAATTAAGGAAATTCATGTGCACAAATCTCATGAAAAAGTGCAGATTTTTGTCCAAAATACACTTTCTTGACCATAACATGTAATTATTTAAACAATTCCTTTGCCACATTTTGATAATTTTTATCCAGACACACTTAAACAGTCTCACTAGACCTCCTTTCGTGTTCAAATATCGTGGATGGCAAGCCATGACTTCATCATAGCGTGATAAAATGAAAGTAAAACCAAAACATGCATACTAGGCTCTAATAGCATTTGCAATGTACAGTAATCAGTATGCATTATTTCCGTGGTATTTCCGTCAAGTCTAGTTCCCAATTCATTCATGAATCGCATCGCAGGCCTATAGGTTGCACCCGTTCTTATGTTTCAAAAGTATTGAACATCCCGTGATTTTGCGGTTGACCGTAATTGTTACGGTTTTTTGGTTGGCAATCCGATTGACAGTGACTTTACCGTAAAATTACGTGGAAATGTTTTTTACAGTGCATTGATAAAATTAAATAAATAAATTCTGATTAACACATGAGTAGAGATGGGGGAAAAACAAATAGGAGGTAAAATAAATAGCGGTCATAGTATAGCAGATGAAGTCTTGCTGTCCCCAGTGTTTAACAAGGCATCTTACAAAACGACGCTTCTCTTCGGTCTCACACAAACTGTGTAGGATAAGTAATATTCCCATCCAACTGTTAAAATTGTTTTATTTATCAACAAATTGAAAAGAAAAATTCCTTGTGAAAAGACTCGAGACATTCCCCCAGACGCCATTAATCAAAAACCTCAAACCGAATTCTCTCTCACGCGTGAACATACCATACGGCCTTCACATCAGCCGTTGTCTGGCAACAAACACAAGAGAACTTTCGCAACACATGTGAGCCTACCATCTCCAAACGCTGACCATTGTTGGGATTTTTTTTGGGGGGGGGGAGGAGGGGGAGGGGGACATTGTGCGCGCGTCGACGCCGTCATAGTAGCACGCATTGTTTTGATCACTTCTCCTCTTTTCTCGAATTCTGCTTGTCACGTTCTCAAACGTGTATACGTGAATGAGGCTGTAATACGGCGTGCCTTTTTTTGACAGGAGAGGAAAAGTACATTTTTTGTATCCAAAACGAGACAGCGCAGAGGGTTGGGCGGGCGTGAGAACATTAAACAAGTCCCCATCTTTTGGAGGGGCCACTAATTTGTTTCAAATGGGGGATGACAGCGGAGGTGTGGGGCCCGCACGCATCCCGCACACGACTGGGCATCCGTTAACTTAGCTGCGCAAACACTGCGCATGCGTTCGCGTTTCCCGCCGACAGGCGAGGGCTGAAAATTAATCTTGCGTTTGCGCATAACTTACATCGGCTCGTGAAGTAGAATGCTAATTTCTCAACTGGCTGGGGATTTTCCTCTTCTTTTACGACTCCAGATTTTCTGTTGCCATTTTTGAGAGGAGGGGAAAGAATAGTTATTAAAATTGAAGAACTTGACCTGAAATTGACCTAAATATCGAGAAGCATTTCAGAGAGGCTGTGTTCAGTTCGATGCACAGCTGATCAATATCAGAATGACAATAAAATACTATAAACGACTCAAAATGATAATAACACCAAATAAAACAAAGCTAAGCAACCAAAAGATTAGTAAGGAAACAAATCTGCCAAATTTGTGTTATGTCAACATACTTTACTGTAGGCCTATATGCCCTCTATATTCTTCTTATGCGAAGAAAAACAATATACATCGGGTTTAATTGGGGGTCTTTTTCTGATAATGAGTATATAGTATATGGATGGATCAGTTCCGTTAAAAACCACCAAAGATTAATTACTTTCTGCATGGTCTGTGATTTCGTTTGCCTGTCTCCAGAAAATCCAACTGAGATGTGTGTGGGTCATGTCTCCCGCAAAGGCTTCCACCGTATCCCGAAGCAACTCCTCTACTGAGTCCTGGCACAAGACGTAGAAGAGGCCAGCACAAGCGTTTTAAGGACACGCTCAAGAAATTTGCTTAAGCACACAAAAACCTTACTTAGTAAAATCAGGTTACCAGCCAAAACTCCATGTGATGTATATTGTTTGTGATTGGTATTTAGCTGTTGTTTGCTTAGCATGACAATCACATGAAGTTTTGGCTGGTAACCTGATTTTAGTAAGCAAGTTTGTTTTGTGCTTAAGCAAATTGTTGTACTTAAGCAGCTCTATGAAATTGGCCCCAGGTTACCAGCCCAAGTGATTATCATGCTAAGTAAACAACAGCTAAATACCAGTCACAAGCAATACACGTCACATGGAGTTTTGGCTGGTAACCTGAGTTTACTAAGCAATGTTTGTTTGTGCTTAGCAAACTTCAGGCCCTATGAAATACTGATGAGGTCAGCACAGTTTTTCTGTTAGAGTTAGCACAACTTTTCTGCTAACCATTAAGCAACGCCAAGGACATCCATTGCAGGACCTGTGGGCAGGGGCGAATCCAGGTCAGCAACAAAGGGGATCTCAATTGGGTGGGTAAAAAAGGGGCACACAAGGTCCTTAAAGTTGAAAAAGATGCTAAACTTTTAGAAAGAGGGTGGGTGGGGCACATCCCCGCCTTGTCGTCCCCAGCATCTGCACAGGGCCCAATTTCATAGGGTTGCTTAACGCATAGCAGAAAAGTTGTGCTAACTATATAGCAGAAAAACTTCGCTAGCTTAAGCACTTTTTCACAGTCACGTCCTGCTAACGCTTGCGCGTGCATGGTGATTTATATTGTTGCATCACGATTTTAAGCAAATTCTGCCGCTGAAGTTAGCAATCTCTTTCCTGTGCTTACTGCTTACGGTCTCTATGAAATGGACGGAGGTCTGTCAGCAGAAAAACGTGTGCTTATAGCAACCCTATGAAATTGTGCCCCGTCGCTGAGTGTCGGCATCCCCGCTGATCCGGAATCGGTTTCTTGACTCACGCTATGGGACCATTACAAGCCGCTGATCCTCAACTTGCGTACAGGGGCGTTGCTACACCATTTTGAATGGGGGTGCCATCCAAGATTGCCGACAGGTCACGGCGAACTGTTTTTGATGAGGACGCCATTCAATTTCCAACTATTATGCACGATGCAGATGCACTTGACCATAAGGGGCCTTCTTTTTTTGCCGACAGCAACAACATTTTGGCTTTTCCTCTTTTTGCCAACAGCAACACGATTTTGCCGACAGAGACACGATTTTGCCGAAAAAAACGGCAAATGGGGGGTGTCACACCCCACAGCCCCCTCTAGCGACGCCCCTGCTTGCATAGCCTGTACTCGAACTCGAGTAGGAACCAGCCAAGATTTGCAAATCTGGAAATCAGTCAAACAAAAATGAACAGTCCATAACACCTTCATCAGGTTCCCTAATGGTTGCATGCTTAATTAATGTTCAGATGAAGGAATAACTAATAAGTTATTCATGGATGTCTTATTTGGGGCCAAATTGGGGGCTATTGCAGGTAATTGATTTTCAGCCAAGACTTTTAATATTTACTGAAAAGTAGCCACATTGTGCTATGCTTTTATATCTTAAAACAAAAAAGGAAAAACAAACTTCATAGTAATAGATGAACGTGTTAGCATTGGTTTCCAATTTGAAAATTAACTTTGATGATTTAATACATTGGAAGAGGGTCTTTTTTTCACGATATCATGCTAATTGCTGCACTGTTAATATATTTACAGAGATAGCGAAGTAACCTTTTTTTCGTCATATTTGGAAAGGCACTGGTACAAATTAAATGAATAAAACAATTAGAAGTGAAATTGTGTTTATAAGGGCCACGCCACCGCTGACTGAAAAAAGGCTCTCCATTGACAATATCAGAACCAAGTCATCAATTTCTTCGTTCCATTACCCCCTTTCCAACGGGGAAACATTTCCCGTTATAATTCCGCCGCCCGCGCTTCAATTTCAAAAAAAATTAATTAAAACCCGGTGTTTCATAGCTTTAAACCTCTGGTACTTCCACGCGCTCTCGCTGTTTGTTTACGGACAATTGTTGATACAAAAACCTCACCGTGTGTACATTTTAACAAGTCGGGGCATTTTGTTATCTTTTCAGACTCATTATAGTCGCATTACTGATAAAAAAAATCCCGCCTACCGGTGAGCGTGTGGCGGGCGCATAGACCCGCAGTCAAACACGGATGGATTGGCCTTCCTATCTCCGCAATCTACCAGTCCTTTTTTATTATCGTACATCCAGAGAATTAATAACAAGTTCACACCGAGATTTTCGGCGTTAGACACGTAGGCTTGTGGCCACACGGTAATGATACGAATTAATTGTTTTAAAGACACAGTCATGTCGGTGTACCCGTGAATTCGTTCCAATATTGACATCGACAACTTCAAGGGATCACATCAGACAGTCTGCAACTTTGCCTAATAGTTTATTTTATAGTCGTATGGTTGGCTACGTGTTTTACTAAAGAAACAAGAAATAGAAAAAGTCAGGGGAAGAAACCACGGAAGTTTTGAGAACTGATTCGTAATTTCAGAAATGTTAAATATCCACTGCAGTAAGCACTTTAATGCAGCGAATTTGTGTGGCTTGAAAAATATGCAGCCTTTGAATTGTAGCGGCCTGTCTTTACAAAGGCTGAATAATTATACAAACCAGTGAATATTGTCACACGATGAAAGATCTTCGTTTAGCTCGTGACATATACAAAAGAAATATTCCGAAAAGGCACAATGAATAATTGTTCATTAGCTTAAAATAGCTGAGAGTAATTTTGGATGAGTAAAGAAACTGAAATTTTACTGAGGTAGGACTTGGTCCATAGTTGAGATTCATTGCCATATTCAATTTGTACTGGATTCGTTCGTCGGTTGGCCGAATAGATCACGCGCATTTCTGCTGATATGGACCCATTGGAACTTCGTTCAGACATTAATTTTCTGCAAATTATACTTCATGCCAAAACTGTAAAATCTAAATCTGTGTTTTTTTGCATGTCTTTACATATAGTTTGATTCGCATTTCGCCTCCGGCATTGCTTTGGATGGTTGGACTGTCAAACCTTGCATCATTTGTTCTTTAATGCTGTCTTTACTTAAGACTTGAACTCGGCTGGAATTCCTGAACGTGAGTATTCACCTAAACAGTTGAAGACCCCTACCTTATTTTTGCACCTGTATGGAGTTAGTTTTTTATGCAGAGAACGGAGATTTATTTTGCGTTGTATTTGTACCCACCCTGTATTATTCAAATTGTATCTCTTATTTTAAGTGGCTGCTAACCGTGAGCTAATAGACGTTCGTGTAGCGATTCCGCCAAGACAACCGCCTCATGGCCTCCAGATTTTGACAATCAGCAGGCGTCTACTATCGCGTCTTCGGTATAGATCGATGACGTAATTGAGGAAAACATGCCGCACGCAAGTAGCAGCTTGGTGTCGGGTTTCGTTTTTATTTCTGTATTTTCCCCAACCCAAACACTGTTCTTCCCTGATTCTCAGAATCGTTCACAGATCATCTCTTCGTGGAGGACACCGTGTTAATTAGTGCATTAGGGTCGGCTGACAGCTATCGACCAATCAACAGTTTTGTACACATTTGCGTCACAATGTGTAAAGTCGGCTCCGACTGGCTGGCGCGCCGGGGGTCGCATGGAATTTGCGTGCGCATTATATCAGACGTTCGTTTCGGAGCACGTGGGCTCCGTTGAACGGATGATACTCAAAGTAACCACGAGCTGGAAGTAATAATATACATAGTATCGTGAAGTGAATGAAGGCAATGACGATATAGGACCAGCGCCACCATCAACAAGTTGCAAAGTTCAGAAAGATCGCAACATGATCATGCATGATCTTGGATCAATTTCAAATAGCAAACAAAAATAGTGCTCAGTAATGCTAAACAAGTATTAGCTGAGAACCACTGCCGAGCAATATACATCGCATGGCATTCTGGCTGGCAGCCCATTTTTTGATAAGCAAAATTCTTCTCTGCTTAGTAGTTTTGTGTTCTGAGCAGCAGTGTTTGTGTTCTAAGTAGAAATTTCAATCAAAAGATAAGGGGGTTCTAAGTAGAGTTGAGGTACAATTGAGCAAGTGCAGTACTTCACAATCCTGTTAGATGGGTTATCTAAAACTTGATTTCCTCCGAACATCTTCCGAAATTTGCAGTCGTTCATTTAAAAGTCCAGTAATTAACCATCCAGATATTACCAATGCTTTCACGGTCGCCAATCTGAAAAATCAAAACACCGTTCCAAGTGCGTTTGTGGCGCATCCTCCTTATCGGTTTGCTCACGTGCAACTCCGGCCGATCCCCCTGAGGCACCGGGCAAGCTTGAATACGCTCGTGGGGCGCGTGGCGCGCGTGGCCGGGGGAGTTGTCAACGCGTGGCCAGGGTGCGGACTGGGCTTTATAACCCAGGCGTTTGGAGTACCAATAGCCGCTAAGACAGGATCCGGACTATTTGTCTCTAATAAAGTGGCACACGCCCGTTCTCTGTTTAGTAAATCTTTGGAAACACGCGGGGCATGCCTGCATTTTTTAAAGAATGACGAAAACGGGAGAGGTCCGGAGAGACAAAATGTGGGGTGGCAAGGGCCCGTTGCCTTAATAAAAAGGACCGTATTGAAAATGTTCGATTCACACGATTTAAATTCAATTGCCAAGTATTAATTAGAAATGCGTCAATTTCTAAAGGCGGCCGGTTATTTGCACAGTATATTAAGTTAAAGCCCAATAGTGCGCTATTTGGTGACGGCCGCCATGTTTGACATTGCACGGTGCTCCGAGCCCTGGCTTTCAGTACAAGCCTTGTATGCACGTAATACGAACTTTACTTGCATCCGTTGTATCATGCTTGCCATTTTCCATACGTGAATAACACAGAAACGGGACGGGGGTGGGGGGGGGGAGAGTAAAGTGCAGCCGGGGGGAGTGGGTGTGTCCTTTCGAGTTTTCCTTTCGAAAGTCTATATCATTTGAACTTTTTTGTTTCATCGTAAATGTGTACAGCTATTTTTTCTCTCCTTCGTGTCCAACAGTCACCAGTGAGATGGAAAATGAAATACGTATTCGATGTTTTTTTAAAAGTATTTCAAAGGTTCAAAAGCATACATATTTATAAAGTCATTCAGTAGGCTTCTGATCTAAATAAGGTAAAGAGCAATTATTTGTAAATTCCCGGGCTATCCAAATCAGGTATAAACGTTGCAGGGTTTGCGCTATACGTGAAGTATAGGTGGTGCCGCGTTCTGAACAAATACAGAAACAAGATCTTTTCAAGAACGTAAATCTCACCGTAAAGCGTTGATTTTCAAACTGTCGTTTTTCATAAATCTGTTTCTATTGGAAAGGTACTCATGCTTTTTCATGAATGTCTCATTTGGGGCTAAAATGGGAGCTATCTTGCAGGTAATCGATTTTCAGACAAGATTTTTACTGAAAAGTAGCCACATTGTTCTCTTATACATGATCTTTAAAGAGACAAAAATGAAAATTGTGTTAAAAATAACGCGTTTCGTCTTTTCTTCCGGTTAAACGCAACAAAGAGCGGGCGAGCAAAAGCCTACAAAAGCCTACAAAAGAAAGCCTTCTGAAATTTGATTATTGGAAAATTTGATCGATTTTGACTCTCTGCGCGGACTTCGTTGACAAGACTTAGTGTTAAAATTCCGACCGAGTGGTGGCAGGCGCACTTCCAATAGAGTGTGCAAGTTTCGCGACTTCACAATCATTTGTTTTATGTGAACGTCTTGGTACCAGGCACTGACTAGTCTAGCCGCGGACTCTTTAAGTTGTCTTAGCCCAAAGCAATGTGCACGGTTGATTAATTGGAAGCTAAGGTCAAATAGTTCATTACTATTTTGGTCATTATTTAATTTGCAATATTTTCAACATGTTGAAAAATTGAAATGCTTCTTTTTCTTTCACGGACCACTTCATTGCGGTTTTAACAGTTTAGCCCAGTCAGAAACAACACAGTTGCATAACAATAGGTCGCCGCACACGTTGCAGCTCCTATGCAATATGCCCAGAAGTCACGTATTCTCGCAAAATCTCCAGGGAATTTGAGGTTACTAGCATGCTCTGTAACATGTAGGAAGACAGTATCCTATTTTCTTTGATCAAAATTACACATGTAATCACAATTTACCATATTTTTTTAATTCAGATATTTGGGACTATTCTCTATCATCTTTGATGTGACTGATACATCTCCTCTTATCTGCCAGCCGAATCCAGACATCAACCGTCTTCTTGACTCCCTCTAAGTGGCCACGCCCCTTTCGGGCGAGCCAGATGTGTGAGGTCGACTAGCAGTAGAGTCTCCGTGGTTTTAATAAGCTTAAGCTGATTTCGCTTGTGGCCCACACATCGCCAATCACAAGCTTGCCTGAATAACCACAATGGCCCCTGGGGCTCTGCGGAAAGCAGCGTCGATGGGACCAACCCCCCCCCCCCCCCCCGCCGGTATCAGAGTCGCTTTATTAATTTCCAATTCTATTATCATTGGCCCCGACCTCTGGAGAAAGAAAGATATTGAAACCGGGTAAATAGAGCGATGTTGGCGCTTTGTCGAGACCCGGTTGAGCGAGAGATATGGATGTTTTTGTTGTGGTCTAGGCTCGGTCTGTGCTCCAGGGAAGATCGGCGAGTAGGCCGATCCGATATCAACTGTACCGAGACTTGGGCGAGGTGACCGACAGGAACACAACTCCGGGACTGTCCTCCGCAAACTGCCCAGTCGACAGCTAGGAAAAATGGAAACAGGACACTACACAAATTTGCCCTTCTTGTTCCAATAGTTTTCTGAATTGTTTACATGTATGCCATCTCGACCCGTTTAATGTCGCAAAGAGTCCAGACTACGGACTCACATTAGCAAAGAGGCACTTTTGTCTACGATTAGGGCCCAGGCATTTTCTCGAAGATTATAAATCAGTTTTCGCATTTAAGTCATAAACAAATGGAAAATTCAATCTATAGTACACAAGCCTTGCTTTCTGTTTCTCTAATCCTATACATGCAGGCGTAGTCTACGCTTATGTTTGTTGACGACATGGTGGTCATTTAAGAAAATAAAATAAAAGAAGGCTTTTTTTCCTTGGCACAAAATCTGGCTACGCATAACAATTTCTTTTTAACTAGGAATTTTAATTTTTCATTTTCTAATGAAATGTTTCACATTTGCATGTCTTATTTGTGGCCAAATATGGGGCTATATTGCAGGTTATTGATATTCAGCCAAGATGTTTTTTATTTTTACTGAAAAGTCGCCACATTGTACATTCAGCGTCCGGCTCGATAGTGGTGCTTGTGGTTGTTGTTGTTGGTGGTGGTTGGGGGAATAGAGTGCTACAGCGCCCCCACCCCACAAAATATAAAATAAATAAAATAAATCAACAAAACTCAGATTATCATCTCAAATTGTGCCTTTTCCAGTAAATTATTCTTTTTGATAACTTAGTTTTCGATTTTTTCGAAATATCGCCTAAAAATAAAAAAAAATTCAAAAATCACGTTCTCAAAAATTCCACGCCCCAAATTTATTTCAGCCCCAAAGTTTTTGGTTTAGAGCTGCCTCTGTTTTTCCCTGCGGTTTACTGCTCTGCTGTGAATTTTTATGGAGCCGGTGGAAATGCTGCGCACGTGCTGGCCCTTGCTTCAAGATGTGATGCTGTCTCCATACTTCTACGACGGACTCCAAGCCTAGACGGGCCACAGGCGACATCCTGCCCGGGGGAAAATGCTGTCTGCTTGCGGTGCACGATGTGAGCTCTTGTTGGCTCGTATGATCGTTTATGCATTGTTCTAAACAGCCGACGTAATTATAATACACTTGGTATCGATTTTTGTTATTAGCTGGCTAGCCCTGAAACTTTAGTGTCGACGTTTGATGTATTCAAACTTGCCTTTCGATGTTATGAGTATCAAAATAAAATCAGTATGAGAAGATACATTGACACCATGTGAAATCTTACTGGCAGGATTGGGAGCTAGTGGCTTTCATACTCATAGAGAACCGAGAGGTATTTTTTTGGGTTTTCAGTTAGTATGCTGAAACTGTTAGAAAGAGCCCCTATGTTGCTTGGAGTGAAAAGTTGCATGGTGCTTGGCAGTGATGTATGCCTCATTGCCTCGAGATCACGACCATCCCGAGACCCGTTTTTGCTGGTCTCGGTCTCGGTCTCGAGCCTCAGAGTATCGGTCTCGGTCCCGGTCTCGGGCCTCAAAGTCTCGGGTCTCGGCCAGTGGTCTCGGCTCGAGACCCAACGAGATTGCAATGGGAAGCGCATTACTTCCCTCCCCCCCCCCCCCCCCCCCCCCCCCCCCCCCCCCCGCCCCCGCGCCTGCTTAAAACCCCTGTTTTTATAATTTGTTTTCTGGTTTTCCGTGTAATATTCATAATTCTTTGAAGGATCTACCATACTTTGATCTCGCCGCAAACAACAAAAAACAAAAACAAACAACAAACAACAAAAACCATTCTCCAAAAAACCGTTTGATTCGGTGGTGCATGGGTGGGTGGGGGGGGGGGGTCGAGGACACCCCTGGAATGGGAAAGATCCCCTCCCTCCCCCACTCCCAGACGACCACCCAGCCCAACCCCACCCCACCTCCCTTTTCAAATATTTTTTTTGGGCCTCCCAAAAGACAAATCCTGCAATGCGGCACTGGGTTTGTTACTCACGCCAAAATGAACGTGTTCATTAGGCAAAACATTATGCCTTCGACACGATGGATTGTACACAAAATGTATCTCTTGAAGAAACACTTGGAAATATTTTGAAGTGACTTTCTGAAATCAAATTTTGACACAAGGAAAAACTTTCTCGGTTATCAATGCACGCAAGACATGAATTAATGCATTGGCACTCGAGACAGCTAACTCGCGCATCGATGCAGACGACAAGTGGATCGCCGCTCGCCCAAATTTGTCATCCTTTTTTTTCTCCTTTTTTTGGCGCGGGAAATTAGCGCGCCAAGCACAATACGGAATCGTCTGTTTGTCAAGTGGCGTTCAAAACAACACTCTGAGCGACGTGTTCGTGCGTACATCGGGGTGGTGCGCCGGGCGGGGAGGGGAAACTTGGCTTTTATCCCTGTCCTTATTCATACGTCTGCTCCGCGCGTCTGCGCCGTCCTCCCATTGTGATTCGCGGATTGTTGTCAGGGACAGAACATGTGACCACACGTGGCCCCGGACAATGGATGAGTAGACAATGCGATGGGCTGTGCATGTAGGATAATGCTAGATATTAGATGAGAAAAAAGGGGAAATAGAAAAAAAGAGAGGAAACGAGAGCGCCATTGAAGCGCGAGATTTTTTTGGTTTTTGTATACTTAATAATGAGGAACTGTCTGCGGATGGGAGTTCTCACAGGGCTCCGGGATGGATTTGGGGAGAGACGAAGCGATCTATTTCTGAAGACTAGACAATCCCCATTCCCGGTCAAGCTAGACTTATTACTCATTGATTTTTCCCTCCTCTGGGCCGTGGCGGCCATCTCATGGGAATTTGTACCACCGATGCCTCCTAGCATGGATACCCGTGAGAACATGGGGACAGAAATTCATTAAGGTGAACCCGGTCGAGGGAATGAGGTCAGGGGAGAGCCTGACTTCATCAGAGGAGCCGAGACCGGAGGATTCAGGGTCCGGGGAGGTGGGGGTGGGGGTGGTGTCTATACCTCGGTGGTGCGAGGTTGGCGTAGTGCAGCGGTACTTTCCCTGCCCTTTACTGTGTAAACATGTAGACCGAGTGGTCCGGAAACTGAATTTGTTGGGCCAACAATTTTCCGAGACTATAGTGTGGAGATGTGGCATAGCTAGAGAGAGGGGCAGTCCCCCACTCGTGGGAACCCTTATTTTATTTTAAGAATGAATTTTTTCTCCATTGAGGTCTTGGGTTGTTTTTTATTTCACCTTTCATGTATATTTTGTAAATTGTGTTAGGTGGGAAGATTTTATGTTTGCGTGGTCCGACTTATACCCAGCACGATATGAGACCGAGGGACTCCCCCCTTAGTCTCCCATACCTATACACTCTCTAGACTATTGTT
>JAULKO010000104.1:36230-47414 GCA_032356045.1 Mediaster aequalis | reverse complement strand
TGAATTGTATGATTGGGAATAAAATGTTGACGAGGGGAAATGGCAAGAGGACTCTTGACAAGATCACAACAATTCTGACATAAATGTAAACAGCTGTAAAAATAGTACAAGAAATGTCTTGCTCTAATTCTTGATGGTGTGATCGAACTGCAATCAACTGTAGGTATTCGCTGAGGCGGATACCATAACATCATGCAACATGGAACTCCATACTGCAGGGGCTGACTTTTCATTCACTAACTCCACTCTCCCCCCCCCCCACCCCACCAACAAATTTAAACGTACCTGGGTCGCACAGGTTTCCTACACTGGTCATGTTGTAATCGGGGCAGTAGCGCTTGGCATCACAGCTCACACACTGAGACACGGAGACACGCCTGGGGAATGGGTTATATGTACCCGGCGGGCATGCCTCGGGCGTGGCTGTACCATTACCACAGTAGTAGCCGGCGGGGCATTCGTTAGCATTGCTTCCAATGGTGGGTGTCGGGGTGTCAGACCCACTTGTACAGTAATACCCTGGGAGGGTAAAACCAAAAATTGAAGAAGAGTTTTTGTTTTTATATATAATTTGAACAGGAAACTTGTTGGTTTTTATTATTACATGCTACAAGTATATATGCGCTATACATGTATATTGTCCACATAACACTGCTTATTGCTTTTTTGTTCATTGTTTTACATTTTTGTTTGTGCATTTATTTGTTTTAAAAAGGGTACCATGATTGGCCCTTTGATCGTTTTCATGCCAAATAAAACTGTGTATCAGTGTTGTACTTTATGCATACCATAACACTATTATAGGTCATACTCAAAAGACTTAAAAACGTATACCACAGAAAATTCCACTAACAGTCTTAATTCACTTCTGTTAATTTATTATTTATTTATTTATTACTATTTACTTCTTTTAATCCTTTCCAGTAATGAAACCAAGGATTTATCAAAAATGCACAAGCTACCGTATTTTGAAAGCCTGAAGAAACCTGAGGAAGGAAGACGATGAAGAAATGTTGAGTTTGAGAGGTGGAAGGAAAACCCCAGAATAATATTCCAGGGGAAAACTTGATGGAGTCGGACTGGGGCTGAAAACCCAATCCACAGGTCCATCCCAGGCAGGAATCAAACTTTGGTTGCAGAGGTGAAAGGCCGGGAAAGGAGCACAGCATGCACAAACCTGGATACCCAAATATATCACTGTGAAATTAAATCTGAAAACATTTCTTCATCTTCATGTCTCCAAAGTTTTCCCAAGGCGCTTGAGCTAAAGTGCCATATATGCGCTTTTGAGGAATCCTTAGTTTCATGACCAGCAAGAATTCAAACATAACTTAGCAGTGAAATTACCATTACAATCAAACACACTACTATGAATGTTGCCTACCTGCATAGCAGTCTCCGGTCGGTTCGGAGAGTCCTTCCGTCTCACAATACTGGCCCGCCCGGCAGGGCTGGCAGTCAGCAACCTCCACACGGTGCGTCAGGTTGTTGAAGGTACTGTTGGGGCAGGCATACTGATTGGCATACCTGGTGTTGGCAGGACAGTAAAAACCTGCAGGGGGAGAGGGGAGGTAGAGCAGTCTAGTGGTCAAGTATTTCTTAATGAATACGAGTAAGAGTTTGAGTAAGTAGTACATACCCCTACTTGTACTGTGCTCGACTTGTTTTTAAGTCATACATTTTGTCACACCACTCTAAAGCTAATCAACTTTACACTGGCTTGCAGTTACGTTTGAAATTAATTTTCAAATATTTTTCGTAACTTACAAATGTTTTCATGGTTTACCTCCTTTTTATCTTGGCCAACTCATCACTAAGAAGCCTATGCCTCAGTACAGTCTTCGTAGTTCAAATGACGACACTCGTGACGACACTCCTGTGAGCTACCTTACATACCTTACTGAAGTCCCTTTGGGGGATCGTGCTTTTGTAAACGGTGCCCTA
This sequence comes from Mediaster aequalis, assembly GCA_032356045.1. Classification (NCBI taxonomy): domain Eukaryota; kingdom Metazoa; phylum Echinodermata; class Asteroidea; order Valvatida; family Goniasteridae; genus Mediaster; species Mediaster aequalis. The sequence goes on along the minus strand of JAULKO010000104.1, from coordinate 45,470 downwards.
ACCTTTAGAATTCCATTCCTATAAACATCAGGCATCATTTTAGGCAGTGCAGATGGGGTAGGGAGGCCAGGAGGTTGGCGTATTCTCGTTTTAATATGTGTGCCGTTTTGGATGTAACTTTTATCCATGTATCGGAGTTTTATGTTTTTTAAATAAATTTTTGATAGTTTTACAATTTTATGTCATTGTTAAATCAAATTCAATGTTTGTGCTTTAATTTATAACTTGTTATACATGTGTTAGTTTTTTCAGTGTGAACAAAGAAAACTGGCAGGAGCTGGATTTGAACCTGCGACCACCGGAATACCATACCAACTGAGCTATCTTGCCCTGTGTTGGCAGTCTCCCGATTTGTCAGTATCTTTGTTCGAAGTCATAAACCCACAATGCTGTATTGCCAGGGATCACGCCCCAACTTTACGATACAACCTGGAAAGCAGCAGTGTGGGGATCACACAATGAGGATACAACTTTTTATTTACAATATCATCAAACAAACCACAAGGGAAACTGACTAGGTAATTTTAATCAATTTTCAGTGTGAACAAAGAAAACTGGCAGAAGGATTTGAACCTGCGACCTCCGGAACACCGCACTGGCACTCTACCAATTGAGCAATCTTGCCCTAAATTGTTAGACCACCAACATAGGGCAAGATAGCTCAGTTGGTAGAGTACTGGTACGGTATTCTGGAGGTCGCATGTTCAAATCCCACTCCTGTCAGTTTTCTTTGTTCACACTAAAAATTGATTAAAATTTAACCTAGTCAGTTTCCCTTGTGGTTTGTTAGATGTATTATTTTAAATTGTTTTCATTTATTTTACATATATGTATCTGGTCCTTTTAATGGAAAGTATATCTCGACATATTTTAACGGAATCTGTGCTTGATAAGGAATTTTTGATGATACCTGTAGGGCAGGATGAGTTCTGATAAAGCACCACAGGTTCCAGGGTGTTGTCGCAGTAGTAACCTTCTGGACAATTTTTGCAGCTGGACTGGCCAATCTCATTCTGGTACATCCCAGACTCACATCGAACCGGTTTCTTGGAACCAGCCAAGCAAAAGTGGCCTGAAAAGAATGGCAATACAATAAAGAAATTATTGATCTGAGCCTAAATTGCTTCAAATCACAATATGGTGATCACCGTGATGACTGCAGACACATGTCAAACACAGAGCAAGGTTGGAGATATCTGCCCTTCCAACAATCTAAGCATGCCGACAAATGCCACCCGAAATCGATGGGGACTTGCAAGCATTAATTTCAACTCCAAAAAGCCAAAACAGCATGGTGCAAGGCCTTGCCTTGGGCAAAGGAAAATGTTGGATTCTAATCACTCTATGGTGTATTCCGAGCAATGTTTAGGTTATTGTATTGACGAAAAGGGGTTTTTCCTTTTTTAACTAAGTTACCACAATCTTATACATTTTCATCTTTTTAAAAATCTGGACGGTAAACAATGTTGTAACTGAAAACTATCTCCCCCGATCTAAAAAGTGGAACAACATGCCCCCAACATTACTCCAAGTGTTTGATCAGGTGGAATTTTCGTTTCAGTAAATGAGTATATTGTATATTCCCTTACCCTGTGTGCAATTGTACATGTCCGGTGTTGGCTCTTCTTGTCCCGGAGGGCAGTAGTACCCAGCCAAGCATTCATCTGTAGGTACGGGATTACCCTCGCCGGCACAGTAGTAGCCGGCATCGCAGGGCAGGCAGGCACTGCTGTCGTTGTTGTGGGTGCTGTTCAGGTAGGTCCCTGGATCGCAGAGTCGCTCTGAGGTGCTCTGGGGTGGACAGTAGGCTCCTTTGGGGCAGAAGTTTCCTGCAGATCAAAAATTAGGATTGTTTACACTTATGAACTTTAGTGGGATGTAGTTTTAAAATTACCAAAATATAGATGGCAACACAATATAGACCGACAGAAAGCAAAAAGTTCACAGATAGAAAAGTTAAGATAAAGACAACATTTTTGTTTTGATCTATTCAATAACAATGATGTTACTTAAAAAATACATCATAAATAAATTACTGCTCTTGTTCAGAACTTACTATCAATGGTGTAAATTGGTGTCAAAATGTGGGTGGGGAATGACGTAAAAATGTGCATGTTTTTCTTTGAAATTGTTTAATTCTGAAGTCCTATGGACTAACCGCCCCCCCCCCCCCAACAAAAAAATGTGGTGGAGAGGATATATCCTCCCCATGCCTGCAAGATTTATGCTCATGTTTATTACAATGGGAATCATTTTCAGACTCTCAAAAGATTGTTAAAGAGCCAGTAGGCTTAATGAGGCATTCAATTTCTGAAGGTTGACACAGTGATCAAAATGCATTTTTGTTGACAACATCCCATGCTGCCTACAATCAATGTGAACAAGATTTCCAAGGCAATGTACCAGCATTTAAACATGAAAATCTTGAGAAATCATCCAAACAAAACCAGAATAAGCAAGGAAAGACTAGAAACTTCTCACCAGTTACATCATCCTCTGGGTTTGGGACCATTGCCATGAGGGTACAGTAATAGCCAGGGTCACAAATCCCAGACGTCTGGTTCAGCCTGTCCCCAATGCAATACTCTCCCCCTGGGCAGGGAATGGCATAGGACGTCCCCGCAGGGCAGTAGTACCCGGCCGTACACATGTTGCCACCGTCTCCAGAAGGAGTGGCGGTGGAGGAGCTACCACTGCAGTAGAAGCCACCCTGGCAGATATCGGTGGGGTTAGGTAGGCCCATGCTGGCACAGAACGAACCATCTTGGGGAAGAAGGGATAAAATCAATGATGGCATTATCCCATTCTGTGACAGTTCAAATTTGTTGACTTGTACCTACATTTTATAGATATTTTGAACTGTCCAAAAAATTATAAAGCATGAATTTCTATTCTGGAAGGACAGCTGTCTTAATTATGCTTTTTATCTTTTAAGCTGTTAGCAATGGTCTTTGTAAAATTGTCCAGAAAACTGAAGTTTATATTTCACAAGTTTATATTTCCTGGTCATGAATGCTTATAGCTTATAGCAGATGATAGTTTCCTTTAAGATTTGTTTTATCTCAAAGATAGTTCTTTAATATGAACATGAAAAGCATGGTTTAATAACAGCCACAAAGGATACTGAAAGCATTTCGCAGAATGCAAGTTTCCAAATATGCACTAACAATCGCAAATTTAAACAGTAAAAGCATATGAGTTAAGCACAGCTTTCTGCCACAAGTACACAGTCTATACAAATGCTGTACATCATAACCTGGTGTATGCCAAACACGGTATTAAATGAGACGTTAACTTCTATCATTCACAGCGTACCTGTGCAAGGTGTGCAAGCACTGTCATTGATACTCTTGGTCAAGTTGTTGAAAGTACCAATGGGGCAGGGGTACTGGTTGTCCGATTCCGTCCCCTCTGGACAATAGTGACCGGATGGGCACGGCTTGTCGATGTAATCTGATGACCCTTCCAGACAGTAATAACCTGTAGCATGACAAAGTACACATGACCTTTAACAATCAATTCTTTATTGATGGGAATTGAGTTGGCAAACTGATGGAAGCTGCTAAACATCATATTATTGTATTTTACAAAAAGAAAAACCTCACAGTTTCCAAACAAATTCCATATCCAATGAGTTAATACTACAAAGTTGCATTACTCACTTTTATGAAGCTTTACACCAATTGGACTATCCAAATCTAAATTCCGTTTGATAAGGCTTCAAGTTGAAATTTAAATCTCAATGTTGTTTTTATTTTTTTATTTATGGAGGTCGTCCAGCACAAGGCCAAAAAAAGGCCACTCAGGGTGCGGACTAAACAAGGAGGAGAAAGAAAAGGCAAGCTAAGATTCAGTAAGAAAGGAATTTACAGAGTGGAGATGACTATTGATGAAGAGTTTATTCATGAAGGACTTACATAACTTGGTTTTGTAATTTGTGATTTACAGTAAACCGAAGACATTTCTTATCAAACTTGTCTAGCAGTTATGGTGTTTGAAAATTTGAATACCTGTTTGTAATTTGAATCTCAACATCAAGGATGACTCAAAACACTGGCCAAGTCTGATGGTTTTGCCATTTAGAATCTGACCCCATCTGAAACCTGAAACCTGCTTCAAAGCCACATTTTAAACTTACCTGGTTTGCAAAGCAAACATGCATCCATGCCCTCAGAGGGGGCATACGTCCCTGCAGCGCAAGGTTCGGGAAAGATCGTGCGTTCCATGCAGTAATGCCCTACCGGGCATTGTCCACCATACCCAGTCTGTCGGCTGTCGTAGTATGAACAGGACGTTGAGTTGTCCCCATCTGGTTCGGGCCGGTCCACCCCGTAGACACAGTAGTAGCCGGCCGTGCACGGGTTGGTTTCTGCAGTCAGATGTTCGCTGTCGCAGTAGTAGCCAGCTTTGCATGGCTTGCACTGGTCGATGTTGTACAGACCCGTCTGATTGCTGTAGGTACCACGAGGACACGATTGCCAATTCACACCTAAATGGCAAAAATGTCCCCCAAAAATGCGACTACCTTAATAACAATGATTTTAAAAATGGGCCATGGTAGTTTTGAGGTGCAGGGTCTAACATGTAACTGACATAAATATTAGAGTAAACCCAACGCATTTTTGTTTAAGAAGAAACTTAAAATATCAGCAAGGGTACGATATTACAGACAACATAACTTGTCCAGCAGTACTCAAGAAGGATATCGTTACAGCAAGATCGACATAGCCACTTGAGAAATTCAGCACACATGTCGATTCTAAAGCATCAACATTTAAAACAAACTCAAAACAAAAACAAAAACCAGTGATACATACATGTTATAGATTTAAACACACAAATATTTACACCTTTCCCATTTACAACACTTGCCCATTGGACACAAACACCTTCAATTTCAAGGATGAAAATGTCAGGTCAGGAACTTCTTTCATAGATAGCCAAGGCAATTTTCCCTCTGCCAAGGGCAATTGCATCAAAAAATCTAAATGGAATATTTCAAAGGGTAGCAAGGAAAAGACCAGAGGCATTGGAAGCAATTGCCTCCACAAAATTCTAGGATGAAAATACAAGTTTTTCTTCTAACCTGTGCCTATTGGACAGTAGTAGCCTTCTGGACACAGCATTCTGACCCCAGGCTCGGGGCAGTAATATCCCTGAGGGCAAAGGTTACAGGACGACGACTTGGTCTGGTTGGCTTCCGTGTAGTTGGGGCAGGGGATGGGGTAGGCCACACCAACGGGGCAGTAATGGTCGATGTAGCACTCATTGCCCACAGGCTCTTCATCGATGGTGCCTGGCGGACAGAAATACCCTGAATAGGAAACGAAAAGTGAATTAAACAACTTTGTCATTGAAATCATCATTGTGAGATATGGTGAGAATTTCATAGCCTAAAAATAACCGTGTCCACGCACGTGCTACAAACGTGAGATGGATGGATGGAGGTAGTCATAATCAGTCAACACAAAGATCAAGTAATTTTGCACTGCCCTCGTGAAATACCCTGTTGTACTAAATTACTACAAAGTATACATATTAATAGTCTACTGGCTTTTTGCTGCAAGTAATGTTCCATTTGTCAAGGTTTCAGAACTTTATCTTAATAATACCATTCACACTTGTAAATCATGTCTGCTGCTCATACAACTAACTTTTACTTGTAACGTGTACAACCATACCCACATTATTTGAGGCAACATGGATTAGTCTGGTCGAATCATAATTTGGCTGCACTATCAGGCAACTTAAGTCTCGGGAGCAAAAATAGCTACACTCCAAAAACGGATTGTTTGAAAATAACCAATATATTGGTAGGACTGGTTGCCATGTGTCCAACATCTACCAATAATTGGTTATTTTAACCAATATATTGGTTATTTCAACCAATCCGTTTTTAGAGAAAAGACTCTCTTTGTACACCCTTTTAGTACCATACACAAGGGCGGATCCAGTGTGTCATTTGCCGAGGGGGCTGGGTGGCCATGTAGTACGCACCTTATGGGGTTAAAATTCCCTTTTAAAATTTGCCGGGGGGATGGGCGCCCCCTCTGCCCTCCGCTGGATTTGCCACTGATACACCTCACACACAGTTGATCTTCATACCCCACACTCTTGCCCAACCTCTCCCCTTCCCCCACTGGATATGATGTATCCTTACCCTCTGCACAGTCTCCTGTCGGCTCAGTGAGTCCCTCTGTCAGGCAGTATTTGCCTCCTGGGCAGGGGTAGCACTCGCCCTCAGATGCCTTCATGGTCTCATTGTTGAACGTTCCTGGGTCAAGAAGAAACCGACATAAAAAGATTCAAGCACCCTGATTAAATTACTTTGCAGTCAACTGCAATAATTTAACTGACATGTGCAGACTAGCACAGATGATCACAGATGATCCCCATCTCTTGTACAAACGACCATCATCTACAAAACCCAAATTCCCACTTATCTCTGGATGGTTGGTTGGGTCGACCATGCCGTGGGTGCAGTATTTTCCAACCGGGCAATTTACAAAATTCACAGTATCTACTTGAATAAATGGCCAATTTATCCCCAACTAAACTTCCCACATACATTTAGGGCAGTTAGCTGGATGAAACTGTCATTGGTATTGCATTTGTCAACCAGCCAATTTATGTTTCAGTGTTTACTGGTAGAAACATATAATATGTCACAAGCTATAATTCCAACTTACATCCAGGGCAGATGGTTGGGTGAAAAGTGCCATTGGCGCAGCATTTTGGCAACTGTGCAATTTACACATTTCACACTATCTCATGTACAAATGATCATTATGTCAACAACAAAAATTTAAAGGGATTTTTGCCCTTTCCTGGCTTGGTGAGCAGCATTGTATGCTCAGTGCTTTCCGAGAGCCTGTGGGGAAAAATTCACAGGTTTACCCGGGTGGGACTCGAACCCACGACCTCCTTACTAGTGCAGACGTCTTAACTACTAGACCACCGAGCTTGACGGGGTCAGCTGGCCGATCCAATATAGCAGCCGGTACCACGTAATCAATATCAGAAGGGCAAACATTACTTTAAATTTACATCATCCCCGACACAAAATTCCATCTTCTAATAACAACTAAAATTCTTACTTTACCTCTAGGGCATTTGGCTGGGTCAAACGTGCCGTTGATGCAATATTTGCCCACGGGACACTCCAACTGGTCTTGTCTGCTTGACCCTTCTGGGCAGTAGTAGGCGGCTAGGCATGCCCCAGCAGTTGTGGTCATACCATAATCCGGACAATACTCTCCTACACAATCAAGAGGAATTTTGTGCAAAATTAAAAGGAGGTATGGACTGTAAGACACATCTACACGTGAACAAAAAAAGAATTAAAAATGTTGGACAAAGTTTTTTTTTCGATATGGATTTTTTTTTAAATATGAAACAGAGTCTTTATATTGTGAAGAAAACAGCATTTTTAGTATTATACACATCAAACAGGGATGCCAGACACTGAGGTTCTTGTCCACAGCCTGAAAATAAAACGAGGGAAGCCTGATTATACATGTTAAGGCCTGAAATTAGCCCAACATTTGACACGAAAAAACCCAAAGTCGGGCTTTTGCCTGAAAACTGGCATCCCTGATCAAAATTTACCAAAACGATTTCCTAAAATTCCTAAATTTTGACATGGATATTTATTATTTTAATAAGAAAAGGAGGTTGTCTGCGAACATTTAGGACTGACGAAAATGTATCAACCATTTTTAGACAAATTACAACTCAAGTTTTAAGGCTTTGAAAATGACTTTGTACAGAGTAAAAATTTTCATAAGACGAGTAAAAAAGTGAATGATCCAAAATACCCGAGACCCTGGTTCTAGCTAAGTCATGAACACTTTCACTGTGAATGCCCAGACAAATTATCTCACACAAACGTAGCTAGCAAGAGAAAACAAGCAGACCATTTTGAAAGGAAGTTCGTGAAACCTTCTCTATCCTACATGTACATACCCTTGGTACAGTTCATGCACTCGTCGACATCTCTCAACTTGATATTATCAGAGTAGGTTCCTGGCAGGCAGGGTGCCGGTTCAGTGGTTCCCTGGACACAGTAGTAGCCTGCTGGGCAGACATTAGCGTCTGACGTCATGTTGGGAGTGGAAACTGTCGCGCCGCTACGGCAGAAATATCTGACAAGGGAAAAGGTTTCATTGGGTTTAAACCGATGATTTTGAATTTTGTTGTACGGAGTTGATGACAAATATGTTCAGACCTTTCCTTAGATCATGAATGTTATCAAAAGAGAAGGAAGCAAAATTTTATGCACAATGTCACTGTTTCAAAGACTAGTGATGGCAGTTTCATGAAAAGTTCATATGGAACAAAAGGAACGCATGGGCTATGTGAACTAACAGCACAGCAATGAAAAATTAACGTTTCCATCTCAAAGGTATAACAAATGCCGACATGGCAAGACAAGAGATTCTGAATCTACTCCAAATCCTTGGGAAATAAGGACATTTGAGGGTTTTCGTACATGACAAAATCTCCCTGTGACACCCCATATATGTCCCTGTGATATCACTCGTAACCACTGCTAAATATTTCTGTGCATGCAGGCATACAACTCTTCAGACCACGGCCCAGATTCATGGATTCCATAATGCTGGATTCTGTGCTTACAGCCTTCATTTAGGTGCTAACTGCACAAGCAAAACAAATTCTGCCCTAACCCTGTAAGCACAAAATCCTTAGATAGGGGATGGCAAGACAAGAGATTCTGAATCTACGCTTGTACTCAAGCCAAAATTCCTTGCTAACCCATGAAATACGGTAAACCAGAATTGTCTGCAATAGCTAGCAGCGATTCCTTGCTTACGGTAAGCAGAGCCACAAAATTTGGCCCATGTCTGGAGCAACTGTACAAAATGAACATCGACACCAATAAGTTTTGGCTAAATAGTTTGGTTTTATAAGTGCTGATCTTTGAAACTGGCTGCAGACTGTTTTCCACTGGAGTTTTTAGAATAGGTGCTTTAATATCATGGGCTGGGCTTGGGGATGGGGGGCAGGGCTAAAGTTAGGGATTTGCATAGGACTCTCTGACTCACCCTGCCTCGCACAGTTTGATGTAGGTCGTCTGAGCCTCTTCGTCACAGTAATAGCCCCCGGGACAGGGGTTGCAGTCATCAGACAAGTTCATTCCGGTACGATTGCCGAACGTGCCGCGGGGACATTTGTGCTCGGTGGCGTATCGTGTGAGCGGAGGGCAGAAATAACCTACAG
>JAULKO010000102.1:2477798-2489107 GCA_032356045.1 Mediaster aequalis | reverse complement strand
CGCTACCAGCGGTCCAATCAATCAACGATGATGCAGACATCTCCATAACAAAGGATGACTGGAGGAGGAGGCTGACCTCAAACGGGTTCATTCTGCTAATAATAACATGGACTGTGTGTGTACATGGAGAACATACTAAATTTCTTCGTCTCATTTTGGCCGTGTGAAAACGCCTACATTTTTAAAAATCCTATCCTACAGCGAGCTATTCGACTAGCGCCTTTTCTCTTTTACATGATATGAATACACCACCACGGTTGGTGTTATTTCATCAACACAATCAACCAACCCGCACATTTTATTGATTTCAAGATGATTATTTGAGAATAATATAAAGAATTCAACCGAGTGTTTTGAGCCAGTCTTTGTTCACGGTTAAATTCTATGTGAAGAAAATCGTATCAGCATGCGGTTTTTGAATTAGGCCTATTATAGCTACTCAAGTGGTTTATTTGTCCATATGCTGTCCCACTCGGACGTCCTGAGTTTGTCTTTTTCCTTGAACAAATTCACCAGTCAATTTCAAACACCAAACAAAATCAAATCAATTGCCCCTCATATAGGCACGGCAGGCACCCCCCCCCCCACACACACACACGTAGCTGCGTCCATAGAATTTGAATTTCTCCACAGCGAGGCTAAATACAACGATTTCGAAAGTTTGACAGAGGATCGACCAACTTCCCCAATTACCCCCCCCCCCCCTCCTTGGACGCGCAAATGATCCACGCCCAAGTCCAAACAAGCAAAAAATTGTTCGCAATCTTCGCGGTAGGCGCACAGCCAGGTTTCTACAGTCTCACGATATGCTTGATATTGCTCCAAACGTCTTAAATTATACTGGATTTTTTTCCCCGAGGAGATATTTCCCCCGGGTCTTGGCTTATTTCTTTCCTCAATAGGCTACAATAATTATAAAAGAAAAGTTCAAAAAATGTCACAAATCTCAAATCTTACATTGTAGTGACTGTACAGGTGACAAGAGGCATTTGTAGTCGGCATATATCAAGTAGATTCACAGGAATACTCCTGGTTTAATGTTACTGTGACATTTTATCAACAACTTTTGTTACTCTCCCGAGAACCTACAAAATAACTGCCTGCATGGGAGTACTCGACCCAGGTATTCCCTATGCGGGTAGGCATGTATAATTTTCCAAACTTCTTGATTCCACCAGTTTTCGTACCCTTATCACTGTGAACAAGTAACAATGGATTCAGTGCCAAGTAACAATGGATGTCCATTGTTAGTGCACCGTATTTCTTTTGTTAGATGTTCATAGTGTATAGTGCTACAAAACAAATTCTGGAAGGACGAAGTATTGTGGCAGATTTCTTTTTACATTCAAAGGCAAAATAATGGCAAACCGCATTTCCCTAGACCGATTTTGCAACGTGTCAAGTTCACCCGTCCAAATGAATTTATCCCACCCCACGGAGTGTTTACCCAGATAGCGGAAGGTCACTTTCCTTTATGTAGGCCTCGTTTAAGAGCAATGGCCCGATTCCGAGATAATCCAGAGCAGATGATAGGTTCATTTTACTTCGCGACCCAATTGGTTCAAGTTGCGTTTTTACCGGCTCGAGAGTTACCGCCAAGGGGCGTGGCAAGGGTGTGGCAAAGGTGATAGGCCTAACCTCACCCCTATCTAAATCACTTAACAAAATAAAGGCTTTTCCAGCCTCAAAACCGGGAAAATATTATTTTTCGTTCACATTTTTCCGTGTGGCACGATTGAATGTCACCCTTTCCTATTCACGATGGTAGATCATGTAATGCATGGTAACCCCCCCCCCCCAAAAAAAAATGGGGGGAGGGGAATTTCCCGTGTCTAATTATAAGAAGGATAGAGGGAGCTCATTCAGAAGAACAGTTTGTGGTCGTCACCGTGTTGGGGGTGGAGATGGAGGATGCGGCTTCGGTCTATGAATGTTGGGTAGGGTGGATGGACAATTCCCCAAACTTGTCAGCTTTGATTTAGTTCCCTTTTTCAGGATTTCAGTGATGCAATGATTTCTCCGCCCCTCCCCCCACACTCTTAATTTTAGGCATACTTTCCCCGGTGATTTTGTTTTGTTGTGTTTTGTTTTTCTCTCCCCCTCCCCCTCTTCCCCCTCTCTCTATCTCTCTCTCCGGTTTAGTTCGGTCGTTCACCGGTATAAACACACGATTTTCTTAACCTTTCACTGCAAAACACACAAACAATCATGAATAAGACTGATGTGGGAAGGGTACGTTAAGGCAGTCGGGCAAGATTTTCCTCATGTTCAGATCCACCTATAATGCTTGACAAACCGCCCTCTGTCGTTCAGATTAAAGTCCCAACAAACATTGAAGATGTACTCTCAGGTTTCAACTTGAAATATAAATTATTTTGTCACTTGCTATTTTTCTAGCAAAAGCACAAGTTATTCACTTAAAGGCGCTAAAACAACCAACGTCTGAAAAAGTCCCCCCCCCCAACGGTTTTCAAATTATTTTCCGGACGAAAAAATTCCGGGGCAACTTTTGGGTTCAGATTTGTTCCGGCACTCGATTGTCGCTAAGCAACTGGGCCATTGTCCAAAATAATAGAAGTAAAATTCAAAATTTCTTATTATAATTTACGATTGATCATCACAAAAGTTTGATGACTACTTGTACTTCGAAATTCAAAACCACGGCCAAGTTTGAACCATAAGAATTACCTTTTTCGGTCTGGCTATACAGATAAAGTGACAAATTGATCGAACAAATCGCGCGTGTTTAGGAAAATGTTTTTCGTCAATAGACTAATGGTAAAAAATCCCGCCAAAACGGACGGACTCACTGTGACAACGGAAATGTCGAAAACACATTAAAGATCATGTCACTGTATAGCCTACAGGCTATGTACTTTTCAAATAACGACAAAAGGACCACGTGATTTAAGTGACTTTCATCTCTCTGTCATCTAAGGCAGTCGAAACTGGTCGGCGAAGAGATTAACCGCTTTGACCATTTGGTGGAGATCGATACTCAAGGAACCAAATCAATAATCGTATTACATTGGAGTGTTTTGAAGATTACTTGAAGGAATTAAAGAGGCTTTATCAGATGTTTATCTGGTGATTTTCACACCTCCTTATAATAATACTTGTGATTACCCTCCCTCATTAGATCGGCCACGAGTTAGGGAGATTATGGCAAGCACAATCTTAAGACTTTCAGAAATTCAGGTCTCTTATGAAACAATTTCAAGTTGGGGCTTTTTTCTTGTGGGAGAGGTATAGGCTTCTGTACTCCAGTTATGATGCAATAAATATTTTCAGACTTGCAAACCAACTGTCTGCCTTAAATTGTTAAACCTCAAAATCGAATTTTTATCCAATCAATCGTGCGGGAGATGAATGAGATATTTTTTTGAAATGAATTTTTAAAGGGGAGTCGTTTCGTGAGGAAAAAATCCAGAAAATGTTCCATCGCCATCCGACGGGAAAAAAAACGAAACAGAAAAACGCGGCCGGCACAATGCCGGTTTCTGGAAAGCTGTCAAGTGTTGCTGCACCTGCAGACGTGACGAAATCTACCAATGATTCTTACCCGCAGACAAAATCTTATGGGGAACGGAGGAGACGGGGATTCAAAAGCCTTCACTGTTTGCAGCCAAATTCACCAATATTTTCTTGAGGACGTAATCACAGTGCATTTTCGAAGATTTTTGAACACAGTGCATTGCATTATTTTCAAAACGTTGATTTATAATTCACGAACGGTACTGATACTGATAAATTGTAGTAAAACAAAATGGGCCAAACTTCACGATTGCTTGTTGTTATTGTTTTTTAAGACTGTAAATTTCTCCACAAGCTCAGTGGCTGCAGTAGCATCTTCGATTACTGCAATTCGCAACAATTAGCCTAATCATTTTAAAGCAGCATAGGCTTGGATCGATAGCCAGTTACACCTACCGCCAAGCAGCAACCATCCTATTCCTTTCATTTTCAACGATCCTTAGAGAGAAATGCCTACCGTTTCCCTTTGGATCGGCAATTTAGGCCGACATAAAAGGCCCTAGTGTTAATGCTCCAACCACTAATCCACTCATCCAACACTTTAGTGAATTACCGACGGAGCTGGACACGGTATCAAGCAACCATTGTCTTACCATTAAAAATCCATACGACGTGGAAACCACGGAAACCCGTGTCATCTGCCGGACAGACAGATAAACCATGCTACTCAGAGGGCAAACATGGCCTCTGGGGTGCAGTCCGGCTCACAATGCCACGGTAATCCCAAATAAATTGACCAAGAAAAGTCTTTCCCTTTGTGGTGAAAGGGTCTTTAGAGGGGGGGGGACTCTGAGGTGGTTTGTTTGACAAACAAGCCCAAATGGTCTGGCACAATAGGCAGCGGCAGATGAGCCGTCCTCTGCGTCCGGGCAAGGCTGGAAGACACTTAAGTAGGTTATGCTGAGAAGGGGGTTGATTCTTACAGTTTGAAGATGATCCAGGTGTGAGGAGAGATCAGGTTTCTCACTGCGGAGTTCAATAGGCAGCCACTTGCACACGCACTGCACATGTGATATAGGCCCTATACAAATCTCGATACGACTTTCCTGTCCTCAGTACAAGGAAAATTACACAAGAAGAGATCCAGACTCAGACAAAATTCTAGGTCGACGCCGACATTCCACCGAGTACAGTCCACCTTTCATTTCTTATCGCCATAAGTTTGACTAGGTCCCCCTCAAACCGTGACGTGCCACCAGGGTCTTCGATGCGAGGCGAGTAATCTCCGCGCACAACGCCTGCTCTTTTAACTTTCCACCACACATAGTTGAAAACAAAAGGTAACTCCAAGGAACTGCAAGATATCGGTTAGTCTCCCAACTGTTTAGCTTGAACACTTGCCTTCACTGAAATTTCCAACGCGAGCTGGAAAGTCTCTGGTGGTACGTGAAACCAATCATTTGACTCTCTTAACTTGAAGTGATTGGAAAATGTTGTGCAAAGTCTACATTTGTTGGATTACGGAGCAAAACGAAATCTGAAAAGTAGACAGATCATGACTGAATCCGTGTCCTCTTCCATTCTGAGGAGGAAGATGGATGATGCAAGAAGTACTCCACAAGTCGATCCGTACAGCGCTGAAACACGGACATATGATGCATGATGATCAGCCCGAGCGGTCGTGGCTCGCTCTCCAGACGATCCATTGTCACACCACGGACCAATGATTGTCTGATGACGCCCATCACTTTTGTAAAAGGTCCGTGCGCCCATATAACACCAATGCACTCAACCCAGTGAATCAGCACAAAGTCAAAACAGACAGACCTTACACCTCCCAACATTCCCTTCAAAGTCTCCCATCCTACCGTAAATCGACGAAGTCCTTGACCGTGAACCATGGCCACGGTGCCAGCGAAGACGATGCTTAGGACGCCTTATTAGTGATTTCAAGCTCACGAGCTGCCTCTGTGAATAAGCCGACCATGCTGCCGAGGCTGAGGGTCTACTACAATGGTGGTTTCATAAACTTAAGGTAAAAGTTTTATCGATTCTTACTTATGAGATCTTGTGATTCGGAACACGTCCATTTTAACTGTCAATTTTCATATTTGCCTTTTTATTTTTAAAGATATAAGAGCTTTTCAGTAAAATTTAAAATTTGAAATAAGACATGCATGCAAAGCCATAAGTAACTTTCCAATAGAAAATTAAGATAATCTTGAAAAACGACAGTTAAATATGAACGTGTTTTCGGAAAAGATTGTACTTTCCGCCAAACACAGAAAAACTAGCATGTATTGATTTGTAAGCGCAATATTGTTTTGGTACCATGGACTAATCATAAATGTGCAGAGTTCCTATACGCAGATACAGTATTAAGTGACGGGAATATTGTACTTCTTTTAATAAATGAGGATAACAACTTGGTCAATGGAATGACACTCCGAGGGTGAGTAATCGAAACGTCGATTAGAAGTCCATTTGAAAAAGACAGCCATATGGTACAAAGCTTACTCTTGATTTCCCACCATGGTCTAAGCTATACTCTTTCCATGCATTGAATTTATGTAAGATTCTTCTTTTTTTGGGGGGGGGGGGTCTACTTACGTATACGTTTGATAAATTATCACTATACATTTACATAAAATATCCCTACCCGGTGTTCTTATTTTTTGATTTATTTCCGAGAGGTTTATTTCTCAGATTTTTAACTACGAATTTCCATTGTTCACTTTCTATTGAAAATGTACACATGCGTTTGCATCTATGTCTTCTTTGGGGCCAAATCGGGGACTATATTGCAGGTGATCGATTTTCATACCAATATTACTTTTGATTGAACAGCAGCAACAATGTGCTCTTATGTCATTAAAGGGCAAACAAATTCGTAGTTAAAAAATGAACGTGTTGCCGTAAATAACTTAATTCCAGTCTGGGGTTCGATCAGAAAATGTTTGAAAGAAACTTTTTGGGAGAAACACAAAGACAGGCTCTGACATTCAACGGATTTTAGTTGCAGAAAATGGAAACCCCTCCAGAAATAATGTATCGTCAGAAAATACGTCACAATGTCACGTGACCATATCGAGCTGCGTCACTTTTTGCTTGGAATCTAACAAACAAAATGTAAACAATTCCTCCGTTGTTTAAATGAACAACAGTGATACAACAAATAATCGCAAAGTGTGTTACGTAACGGAAGAAACGGTGAGTTATTTGACCAAGCTTATCAAGTTGGGATTGACCAGAAGAAAAAACAGTTTTTGTTACTTGATTCTGATTGTAAGGGATGGCAGTACAAACTACAAAAAAGCAATTGGAGTTTATCAATAAGTGAACAAAAAAATTAATGTCAGAAGATGGAATTCTTGCGTCGGGGATGATGTAAATTTAAAGAGGATTTTTGCCCTTTCCCGACGTGGTATATGAAGCACTCTATGCTCATGCAGTGCTTCGTACACGTCGGGAAAGGGCAACAATCCTCTTTAGAAGAAATTATTAAAATCGTTTTCAAATTGTAAGGTAATTCTATGCAATCGAAATGTTCACTTTAGGATTAAAGACAACATAATAAAGAAACTGCACAAGAATGTTTGCTTTTTGTTTTGCCTGATACTATGCAATAGCGCTATGCACATGCAAACCGAAGTAAATCGACAGTTTATGCACACCCCCCCCCCCCCCCCCCCCCCCCCCCCACTTGACGTCGGGTTGGTAATTTTTGTTGTCCGAAGGTGGGGACTTGTGTCCTTTAGTGGAAATAAAAATCACTCCTATACTTTTTGTACAGGTGATGGTGTCCCAGGAGTGGGGGTTTGGTCATGTATCAAGTGACAGTACCCAGGTCGGAGGTGGGCCAGCCTGGGTTTGGAGGGGTGGAGACAATTGATAGTTGCATTATTTGTGAGCTAATCTGTAGCATTATTTTTGACTTCATTTTTGGTTATAGGCCTAGTTCATATTTTAAGAAATGTGCTTCTCATTTTCATTCTTCAGCCTCATATTTTGATCAAGACAGGAACTCAGTGTTTGGTTACACTGTAATAATTTCAGGGAAATCCTTCAGCAATTTCAAATTGACCAACCCCAAAATAGCGAATTGTTTCATAACTATATAACAGTTAACTTTAACTTGAGACATTTTGTAAAGGTTATCAGTTTTGATAACACAAGAGCTCAGTTTTGAGCAACAATTATGGCATACCCGTTTTATTTTGAGGTGAAGCTGAACTGCATGTTGTGTCTGCATCAGAAAAACCCTGAGGAATGTTCCAATCTTTATCATCAAAATAACAACAAAACCAGTGGGAATTTTTTGGTAACCAGTAACATATCTTGCTCAAAATTATCACACGGAGCTAGAGACAACGTTTGAACAAATTTAAATTTAGAACCTTATGATACTTGTGCCTACAAGATACTAGTTGGTGTTGATGGATATTTATGATATTTATTTATTGATATTTGTGAAAGCGATTCATGATTATTTTTATCAAGATAAGGTACCAGGGTTGTGTGGTGAGGGAGGGTTAAGGAAGCATGCACACCCCTTTAAACAAAAATCCACACACAACTTGTCTGGCCTGTTTTCAAACTGAAAACCGCGTGCCATACCAAACACCCCCTTTTTGGGTCTGTGCCAATTTGTAACTCCGCCCATTTTGAGTACTCGAGATCTACTTGTTGGCAACCTCAATGTACACCTTGAAGACTTTGAAATATCTCATCAAAATCAGTGAACAATGCAGAAATGATAGCATAACGAGAGCTATGACAGATTATTTAGGAATGTTGATAAAGGAAAATTCAAGAACTGTGAGAAAGTACTTAGTATACTCCTTTTATCATTATCTCTTTATTGGTTGTAAAACCTAGGCCATTTTTAGCATCACTGTTATGGAGACAGCCAGGAGAATTTGAAGACACTTTTGTGGACAACTTATCACTGTAAGGTGTTGCGTAGGCGTTGTGCACAGTGTTTGCTTGACACGATTGTGCATCTCACCCGCGCAAAGCATTGCAGAGACCTCACATCAGGATGCCTCACAACCTCCACAGGAAGTACATCCAAGACGTGCACCTCCACTTCAAGAACCCCCCAGCCTCTTACACTCTTATTACATGCTTTTGCTCCTCACAGCCTAAGGTGATACATTGAAAGTTTGCAACCAAAACCTGTCCCAGACCCCTTTGTGGTTTAACAGATATAACAGCCAAGGCTAACCCCACCCCAGCACCTCAATGAATCAAGGGAGGATTCCAACCCCACAACCCTCCTGGGCACATAAAAGCCTCATAAGGTACGCTTGAGTTTTCAATCACAATCTAAACTTCCCAAAGCACAAAACTCTTGTGCACTTCAGAGATTCAGCATTGTGTCTCCTACAACATGCCACTTCCTAGGACCTCAACCTTGCTGTATGCATGACCAAGAATTCCAAGTACCCCTCCTGTACACTTGACAGACTGGGCAGATACATGTACTTGGATCTCAACCCGTTACAAGCTCGGCCCCAAATTCCAACTATATATTCCTATGAATCTCACCCTTTTTCTGAGCAAAAAGGAAGTGATATCAATTGGGACATGGTGTGGTTTTATGAGAATTTTCTGGAGAGGGAAAAAAAACATGCAAGGCATATAAATAGCAAGGCATAAATATAAACGACCGTGATAACTTTATTTAATTTTGTCAGGGATTAAAAGGTCTTGTCACAATGGTAAACATCTTTCACAAAACCAAATGTTGATGTATTTCTACACTAAATACGGTTCTACAGACTTAAATTTCCACCAGTGAACATAGCTTTTAACTTTACACAAAGATTTAACTCAACTAAGAAAATGATACAAGATGCATGTACGTTTATGTAGGAAATCATCTGACATGACACAATACAATTGATATGAGTGGTCATATGAGTATTCTCCATTCTTTCAACGTTCTGACAAAGACAATTACACTATTTATCCTGGATAGCTACCAGGCAATGAGAGGTCACCTTCATGTTGCCATCATCTTTGTCTTGTTCCCTATGTGCATGTGGAAATCATGATAAACATGGTCACTACATCATAAGCACCGGACTACATGTGGGGGGGGGGTGGATTGTCTTATTCTGAACATCACAGACTTGTGTGTAGGATATGAATCGAACAAACCAATTACAGAGGGGAATACTTCTGTGGACCACATTTGCCAAACTCAACAATATGTCATTGACAACATCAAAGTACAGTAATTGACACTTATAGGCCTAACCTCTTTTCTAAAGTCATTGTCGTGCAATAATTTTGTTTTACCAAGCAAGCCAATTTTATTCAGATAGCCATGCTTCACTCATCAAAGATTCCAGCATGGATTTTCCTGAAGAATGCCAGGGAACACCTACTAGGTTGTAAAAAGTACAATAAAAGCCATGTTACAGAGTCTGTTGCTTTGTTTAATGACAAAGTTTTGTTTGTTTAATTTCCATCTGAAAAAAAAAATGCATTCAACAAAGAGGTTAATTGAACTATATGGGCATTAATCAGTGTTGCTATTATTAAAAATGTAAATAAACACTGTTCCATGGATTACAAGATATCCATATAACAAGCTTACAATTATTCAACAAAGCTTTACAGACAAAGCAAAATCACAAATAACAAGTTTCTTTAAAAACAGATTTTTAAAAAGCAGTCTTTTGCACCATCGATTGCACAACTAGTGAACTGTAAAACTTATTTCAATGACTTTTTATCGAGGCATTACAGTAATACTGAAAGTTTATTTACTTTAAAAGGATTGGGGTAACAAATTTGGTAGTTTTTTCCCACTTCTGATATGATGTAAACCACTTAAGTTGCATGTGCAACACTCCCGAATGTCCCATCCCGAAATGGTTCAAGTGACTTTTCAAGTGACTTTTTTAAATAATTGAATTTACAGACCTTTAATCAACATAAACTGACAAGAGACAATGTAAGATTTGAGTATTGTTTCCATTTTATACAAGTGACAGTCTGTGTTGTAGTCCCTGTAAAATAAACACAGAGGAAAAACAGTTGAGTCAGTACTTGTACTGGAGTGGGTTTTCTCTGCACTCAAACTCATACTCGTAGAAGTATTCAACTTCAATTTAAGGGTTAAAGTATTGGCACTTGTACTCATACGACTGAAGTGATGCAAATGTTTTGTACTTTAATACAGTACAGATCTACAACCTTAAGCATGTAGTACTTGCACCTGTTCTCATAATCAGACTCCACTTCTATTTTTGTCACTCTTACTCGTAATAATCAAACCACACTTGACTAAAGCGTTGATATTAATCAGTGCAGTTTTTAGCACAAAATCACCAGCATGTCACAGGATGGCAACAAAATTATTGCTGGCAATTCTGAACAATTTATTCAAAATGGGACTAAATTTTGCCACAGTCCTACAGCTTTAAAGACAGAAAAAGCTGTTGTATGTTACATCTAGAAGATACAATTTAAGTTTGCTTTTGTTTTCTTTCCAATAACCTTTACAAAACCGAGGTGCCCCCCCCCCCAACAAGTTTCCTGTGAGTAATGCATGTACCCAAACTAGAAATACCTGTATCACACATCCAGAACAAGGATCGTGTTTTTTTTATCTCCATTACTATGTACCTAGCTATTTCAATAGGTTAATTAATGACCGTCATCAGCAGACACTAAGCCCTCAGGCTTGTGCTCAGGCTTAATAATGCGGGACTGGTTTTCAAGAAGGTCAGCTTCAAATTCTCCACCAAGATTTGAAAGCCTAATCTATCAAATAAGTAGCCAGTCAGCTGATGTGACTGGTAGGTTGGTCATGGTGCGAT
>JAULKO010000102.1:2339029-2351404 GCA_032356045.1 Mediaster aequalis | reverse complement strand
TGCACATACATGTATCAACAGATATCAACAAATATGACCAAGAAGTGACTGTTGAAATCCTGAATCCACCAGAGTCCCCCATCTGCACAATATGGAGGTATCCTGAATCCATCATACATGTAATACTGCACTGCAGTTCAGCTAGGTTTACAATCCCGAATCCATCAAAATCCGCCAATTTGTTCAATATGGAGGTATCGTGAATCTGCCGAAATTCTCCAAAACAGGCATATTGATGGATTCGGGGTGGTTAGAGTTAAAGCATAAACTTACTACAATAACTGTGAATTCACTTGTGTTTGTACCCAAAAAAAGACATTGTTACAGCGTCCTTACATGTATTTGCTTTTTAAAAAATATGGTCCGTTATCACTGGAAGCCAATTTTTTTAATTGATGAGCTTCAATCCTTCTTTGATAATACATTGAGTCATAATTTTTCAAGTCCGCCCGAAGTCAACATCCTCATAACTTTCAGAAGTTTCCGCAAGTCAGGACAGAAAATAACCAGCTAAATTTAAATTCTTTGGGTGGGCATCGAATCATGTATGTTTGCATTTGAAATGTGTTACATTGGGCACGGGTTCGTACCTTTCAGGTAACAGAGACCAAATCCCATCAAACAGACGAGCGCGTCTACCCTGTGCAGTCATCTGTAGTATCATTCTAGGAAGCCTTCATCAGCTGACCATCACAAGGGATTGCACTAGCCATTTTGTCCAAGACGACGCCTGTTTTAGCTTAATTAGGTGCATGATATCTGTATACGTAAATACATTTTTTTATGGTTCAAACCGTTTCCATGGAAACCAATGGGCAAACACCTGTAGTGAACTCTCCTCGATGTGAATCATTCATGGCGTGTCTCTCTGCCTATTTTTTTTCCACCCTGCGTTTCTGCAAGGTGAACAAATTGATCTTTTGGATACTGCATTGTGATGTACAGTGCAGTCAGTTCGTGTGTACATATGTGCAGTAGCAAACCTACATGTAAGTCAAATGATGGCTACATTATTATGTCATTATGCTAATTACTTAATGCTACCACTGTGCAGTAATCTAAGCGATTATTCATAATACTGTACGTACTGGTAATTGCAAGATTTGGCCAGAATGGATCAGACTTGGCTAGATCAGACTTGAAGATAATTGGGCTAAATCAGTCTACAATGTACACCTCTTCTCTCGTTTTGTTCATACATGTATGTGCGATCAGCCTAAACAAGTCGTGTGCTTGAAATTTGGCAATTTTCTTTCATTCATTTCAAAGTGACCTACATGTACAAGCTTCAAGGCCAAGGGTAACAGACGAATGGAAATAAATGATAACCAACCTCGCTGTCGGTTACACTCCTTTAACATGTACACATTCTAACACACAGATGATCAGTAGCTGAACATTTGCTTTGCTAATTTTTATATCAATTGGTATTGGATTTTTCCTTTGCCGTTTTAGATATTTGATATTTAGTGCAATATTCAATGCTACAAGAATGTACGGTGGCCAGATACGCAGTTTACAAAATTTGGTTAACCCACAGAAGCTTTCTGTAAAATGCTCGGAATTTCTGCGTAATATTTAGGCAGACAGAGATCCGAAGGTCTCTACAAGCTCAAACAGTGTTCCGGCAGCTTGATTTGAAGACCCTTTTCGGATGTCAAGGAGCTGAAATATATGTATGTACCCAGTCCACAAAATATTTACACGTGATTTTTCTCTTCCACTTCAAAATCATGAACATGTACATGTACATCACTCGGCAGGTCGATTGGTCTGTTCGGTGTATGCACACATTGTTACAATTTCTGTCCTATGCAAGTAAACAATTTGCCACTGTTGAACATTGAAATTAATGCAACAAAATAACGGAGCTGACCAATACGCAAGTGGCTTTAAGTTGCAACTCAAAATTCAGCATTGAGATAATAATGAACATTTACATATGTATACAGCACCAGTCCACATGTAAGAATGCTCCCTGGTGGAATTAAAAACAGAAAAATTAATTGATTTAATATACCTGCGATTCAAAATGTCCCACAAACAAATTAACAGTACAGAGTTTAAAAAAATAAAAAACCAAAATAGCTAGCACATTTTTATGAAGATAAACAAAAAAATCATCCCCAGCTACACAGGAAAAACAAGTCTGAAATCTAAGATAGTCGAGATGTCTTCCAATCGAAGAGTTTCAATCTTTTTCATCTTGTTGAAAGTTGAGCACCTATTCATCTGAAACTTTCACAGGTGAATTTTGGGTGATTTTCCTTTGACTAATGGAAGTTGTATATTGATGTACGTTGTAGAAAAACCGGATGGTGTATATAGTCCCCCTAATCAAGCCTAATTGAAAAATGAATAATACATATCTCCCAGACCTAATGAGACAGAAACACGTTGCTGCCTTTGATGAGCCCATGACTCATGGGAGCCCGCCACCCAGTTTGACGTCATTATCACCATGACAACCACCTCGGAATATTAAGTTTCCCCTTGTCTGTTCGTTGTCAAAAGCTCCGGCCGCCCACTTTTCTTTTTTTTCCTCTCTCTCTCTCCCCCTGGCCTTCGCATTGATCCTGTGCTAAAGTCATCAAAATGTATTCTAATTCCAACCATATTTCCGGACCACAGAACGTATTGCCTGGTATCTCATCCCTAATGGATACCTTCAGTGTGGGGACACTGTCGGACCTTGTCGACCTACAATGTAGTACGTATTGTAAAAGGGAGCCATATGGAGGGCATGTGTTTCAGGTTGATAGTGATGTAACTTAATTACAATCTGGGGATGTTCGTGACACTGGCAAAATATACATGTACTTGTTGCTAGACTCTCTTTCCCTCTCTCCCTCCCCCCCCCACCCCCCTCCAGAGGGTTGGATGAAATTATGATTGTTGCGAACTACGATATGCTGGGACTGGGACTGGAATCACTCTTAGCAATCCCAGGTCTTAGTTACGAATAAATTGATGAGGAAAACTTATGACTTGAAAGATGATCCCATCTATTCCAAAATGTCAAATGTGAGACCCACGATTATCTTCATTTGGGGTTTGTAATAATACGAAATAGACAGTTATACAGCATGTACATTACATCGCATATGCATAAGTAATGCATCACCAGCCCCACCACTGGGCAGGACATTGAACAGATTTTCACTTGTACATGTACAATAATTCACTATTATTGTGGCAGGAGAGCTTCTTTGTCAACAAAGATACATGATGGGTTTTCATTTTCATTTGTGTTGGAATTGTTCTCTTTCAGCTGTCATTTTACCGGAAAGAAATTGAAAAGTCTCATCACTAGGAAATGGAAAGATACGATTTTATATTCCAACCAGACGCAGTTATTGAGAGGATGTGGTTTCAACAGTAAGCGTCAAATCGCATCAAAATTTCCCCAAATTGCATCCTCCTCCGCACACTATCACATATTGGGTTGTTACTAGGTAACAGACACAAATCACATCCTTTGGCCTTCCTGTTTCAACTGTTCTAACACAAATTTATACAAGATGTGATTTTGGATGAGGGTGTTATTTTTGTTCCTGTACCCGACCATGCCTGTGTTGAATGCAAAATCGCACCCTTCCGTTTCTGATGTCACTTGCATATCACGCATTTTGTGCTTGACATGTACGCATGTCACTCACTGCAAACTGCTACTGGGGATGGAAGACCTGCTCGCTTGTCTAGCTATGTTGTACATGTACACTGTAATTTGGGGTTTTAAAAAATGTATTCATGTCATAAGGTTAACATACATGTACAATATTGTTCATGACTTCAAATTTGTATGCATTGAAATGCTACGGTATGGAAATGCTACGGTATGCACATACATGTACATGTTTCCCTCCCTATCATGTCAACATTGGTTTCCACCTACATGTACATGTATTTCTTATGTGCAGTTTCTCTTGCTGTCTCCGAAATGAGCATGCCCTTGCAACAATTCACTGTTTTCAGGAAGACTTTGAAACTGACTCTTAATGGATGCCTGACTCCGTTTCCATTTCGTAATGCATGTAATTACTTGCTTGAATTGGTTTTATCCGGCAGCGTTTGTTGTCAAACACCCAGATCGTAGATCGTAGAACAAAATATTCTCATTGGCAGTGTACATGATTCATTAATGTGAAACGATAATTGACAACGTACATGTAGTGGCAATGTATAAAATGTGTTTTGAATGAAACCCGCGCTGTATACTTGGACAGATAAATCATCAGGGTGATACAACAGCAGAACTGTATGAAATACATGTACATGTATGATGGACATTCATGTATGATGGACATTCATGTAAATTAGTTTTTAAATAAAACCATGTTGTAAATTGTATGCGCCAGTGGTTTCGCTTCACCTCCATGCAAATCCACAAGTACATGTATGTACATGATTGTATAGGATCTTATCCCATTTCTTTTAGTCCAATGGAATGGCTTTCAAATTTTTTGAAACCAATAATCCCCGCTGCCTTGATAAATTTGTGTTGATGGGTCCTTCTCGCACAAATCTAGTGAAAAATTGCCACCCGCTGTCATTTACAACAGCTCGTTAAAGCCATTATGAATTTGCTCCCGATATGGATCTAATAAAGCCGGAACAAAGATGAAATGCATCGGTCGAAAGAGTGCGTTTTGCAGACTGATAAATGGGGGGTTATTTGTAGCATCTCTCTGCCATTTTCCGTCAGGATTTTATCGCTTTTAATGGACTCAAAAGTGGCGTTACTCAGAAGCCTCCGATGTTGGATTTAGCTGAGGTATGAATCATCTCCGTGATTCATGGGATTTTTTGTCTTTGTCTTCTTCTTTTTTTAGAAATCTTATCTTGGGAACAAAGTAGGTCTTGAAGAGTCCGTGTAAGGGAACCCTTTCGATAAAAATTCTGAAATAACCAAATTCAACTGGAGGAGATTGATTATGACTGCATTACCGGGTGGCTGGTGATTGCTGTGAACTCTGCTTGCGGTGACTGCCCGGGAAAAGCAGCATTTCAAAATGTCACAAATTGTAACAAGACGGCAGCTAATTATGTCCGAAAGTTGCGTTGTTTTATCACAAGTTTGTCGTAACTTACATGTAGGTTACACTGGTTTACAAATTTTGACAAATTTTGTGCTTTGGAGAAATGTTTCCCTTTATGGATTTTGGGGAGCTGAAAACGAATATGACCATAAAAACAATCGATTGGCTACAGTTTCCAAGAAAATGTGTCACACTTTACGCATACATATACAATATATGAGTAACATAAATGCAGTCACTTATATTGATTCATTTCAAATGGAAAAGAGAGCTACCCATGAGAAATACTGGCAATTGTATGTAGTTTTAACCTATTATGAATTGTGAGTTTGAATCAAGAGCCCTTCCCTCTACAGTTTATTCACCCTCCTTCCTTCCCAAGCCAAGGATAATAGCTACTGACCCGATTCCATATCTTCAAAAATGGAGCCAATTGACAATTTTAAGCATCATTTTCATACTCAGTGACCCAAAATCTAAAAGATTTACTACTTTGATCTCCGAAGCATTTGGGCTGTAGAACAGTGCAATCATTCATCAAGTGGACCATCAGTTAAAATACCAGTGCATGAAGTATCTACAAGAGGGCTCTAGAGCGATCTAGTGAAATGAGGTTATAGATTTTTTAAGAGCAGGCAAGATCCAAGCAGGGCCAAATCTCATGGGGCTGCTGAGCCTATTACTTGGCAAATTAACTTGCTTAGCAGAAATCCACTGAGAACCAGTCGCAGGCAGTACATGTACCTGTCACGTGGCATTTTGGCGGTTAACCCATTTTTTGCAAAGCAAATCTTTTTGGTGCTTCGCAGCTTCATGAAACTGGTCCACAGGAGCATTTGGATTTGGCTGGAATAAGCAGGGTTGTTGGGGAAAAAGTGTAAAGAAGAGGATTTGTGTTCAAGAGGATGTACATGTATTCTTCTATTGCGCCTCTCCCCCTCTCTCCCCCTCTCTCTCTCTCTCTGGGAAACACCTACAGTGGAAACAAAATAAATTCTGTACACCAATTTCACCTGAACATGACAGGCATGCTATAAAATTGACATACGGAAATATTCCCACTCTATAGTTGAGCTGTAATGATCTGCAAGTCAATAGAATGTTAATTTGGTATTTACATGTACATGTACATGGCCAGAAATTTGGTTTGCCTATTGATTTCCTTTACAGTCAGAGCATGTATTTCATCATGTAATTGCTTTTAATCCATCCAATTGAATTGAATTGAATTATTTATTAGTCACGCATAAAATAGACAATGTGAAATTTGTTTTTCTGGTGCACAAGTGATAATTAAAAAATCGGTTTGATCAAACATTACAACTACATTAAATATGTTACTGTCCGTGCTCTTCCACCCTGAAAAATGATATTTGTTTTGTTCAGTTGCTATTTTTATTTTTAGCAATACAGAAGTTATCTGCATTTAAATGAGACGTCAAACAAACAAAAAAATCCGCCCATGTTCTAATAAATACTCTACGAATTTCAAATTATTTGCGGCCCAACCATAATTCAGTTCCCCGCAGTACGGATCTTTGAGTGCGTTAGAGGCGCAAAAACAACCCAGAATAAAAGCCTTTTTTTCGGAGTAGTGCAGATGCCCAAAATATAAAGGAAGTTAAAAAAATTAGTGAAAATAAAACATACATGTACAGTTTGAGAATTTGTTAGAAGAAAAAAAAGTCAAATTTCTTGAAGAGCACAGACAGTATCTTTAAGCTATTACTCCGATTCAGCACACATATAGTGGTATAAAGTACATGTATATAAGTTTAAAACTTTGATTACTGCAGATAAATGTAAAAAAACAAGTGATGAGTTGTCAACACATACATGTACATGTACTTGCGTCAAGTCATAATTGCCTGAAATTTGTTTGAAAATAATTTGTTTGCAGAATGTTTGGGACATACATCGGTAATGGCCAACATATTTCTTTGGCATTCATGGGTGAAAACAAGATTAAATTGCTTCATCACCCAGCGATGCTTCCAACATTATTCAACTCTTTATTTGATTAATATCTATGTCATGTACCATTTATCAGTGGACTAGAAATAAATGTTAAATTGAATTGAGGTCTTCAGCGATGCAAAAGGAAAAAAAAAGGTTGCCCTGGTTCTTCTTTTTTTTTCATTCTTGTTTTCCCTGTAAAAACTGTATAATGTCGCTCTGCTTGCACGATATCCTGTTATTTTTTTATGGGGTTCCAGTCTGTTCGGTAAGGAGCATTGATGTTCCATGTGCTCAGCGTGAATCGGCAGGGCTTATCATCCTATCATTGCAAAGATACAATCAAAACATTCTGGCCCAGACTGAATTTAAAGTTGAATTCCCTGGAGTTTCGCGGCCCTTCCCGGCCATGACATTGCCAACTTCACCAGCTGGTATGTAATGGGCCACGTACGTACATGTGAGCTTGTGTGGCCCAATCTGTATTGAGGAGAAACTATGGAAAGAAAGTAATTGTGGGGTTCAAGGGCCTACACAAGACTCCACTGAGCCTAGCCTCACTCCACATGTACATGTAACCTGCTTGAATCTACTAGACCTCTGAGGTTTTGATATCAATGTGCAGTTTTTCCCAATTTAAAAAAAAGGTTTTTACAGTGAATCTCACAAATGGGAAAAGAAATCCTATGTTTTAGTGTCTGTGTTTGCGTGTTCAGCTCCATATAGTTGCAGAGAGGCTTATACATGTTGCAGTACAGCCATCCGGCTCTAAAATACATGTATCATCGCCGTGCTTTTTGGACAAACAGGTATTGACAATGTAGAAGTCAAGTGTCTTTTATGTCATCCATTGCAATTGACAAAATATAATGTTACAAAAATATAAAAATCTTAACTTCCTCAGGAGGTTACGTGTGAATTGTACATTGTAAGAAGACTTCAGAACTTACATGTACATGTATGATGATTGTAACTTTTAGTCACTTTAAACATTAAAATATGGCTCAGAGCAAATTATGAGCTTGACACCATGTACAGGTTGGGCTGTACATGTACATGTAGTTTGGCCCTTGCCAGTGATCCTATTATTTCCTGATGTGTTTCCGGCATGTCCTGCAAGGAGCAATAATCCCCCATGCCCTGTCTGTCAATAGGATGAAACCAGGGATTCAAGAACCGTTTCTTCCCCGAGCATCTCCCCCCCCCCCCTCCCCGTTTCCTAGTCGGATGAGAATGATGTACTCGGTACATTGCACACAGGGCCGCGTAGTGTGACAAAACGACGGCATGGGATGACTTCATTGATGCGGATGACTCTGGTGGAAGGGCCAGCGGTGTTCAACTGGCCGGGAATCATCACAGCCCCCTGCTTCATTTACATTCACTCACTTTGTTCCTTTTGACATGGTATGCTAGAAAGCACTGCAATTATGTGGAAAGATCACCCATCCCCCCCCCCCCCCCCCCCCCCCCCCAAATTGGTAATGCTGACAGTACAGGTGCAGTAGTTAATTGGTGAGTCGGTCAGTGTATTTAATCTGAGTCATCTTGGTGATGTATACATGACGAGGAATGAACATTGTGAAATTTTATGGTAATTATTTTGAATTTTCAAATTGTCAGCCTCTCTGCATTTTTACATAGTTGTACCAAAAAACATGCAAGTTCTATGTACCGGTACATGTATGTTTGTAGGTCCACCGTTTAACCCAGGGAGTATTGTTGTCCTGAGGTTGGAGCAGTTTGAATTTACATGTTGGCAGAACTACGTGACTACATCAGTGTGATGAAGTACTGGCCAAATGTGGAGTTTCAACCTTTGAAGGGATCCTTGGGTCATTCCAGTCCCTGTTTTCTCTTGTGTTTGGATGTTGGACCAGTGTGTGTACAATACGTGTGTATCTTGAGCAAGTTTCATAAATTTCAAGTTTCACGTTCTTCCAGCATTCCCTTCGCCTCCCAAACTGAGCATTTACTGTTTGTCATGAGGACATCAACCTCCAATACCTTATTTTGTCAGTCAGACATTGCAGTCTGTAGATCCTTGCACCCTGGGGCCCCCAGAAGAGCAAGAGCCAACTGGAAAAGCTTGAGAAGATTTAGAAGAAACTAGCAATTCTACCCTTCCAAAAAATCATTTCTGCGTGACCGGAATCGAAAGGAGGGCAAAAGGGAGACACGGGCACGTTTTTCTCAGTTTAATTTTTGGTTCCGGGGGAGCCCGGGCTGCAGGTGCAATGGAGGATGGATCTCGGCCAGGCAGTCGCAGCAATCGAGTCAAAGATTGAATTGGGAGTTGATGGGGTGGCCTGCAAGGCACTCTATCTGCGATTGATTCATCAGCGTTTGTAGGAGTTGGCAGGAACGTGTTTCTCGGTCCCCCTTGCCATCACTCCTCTTTTCTCATTACTTTCGCCAGGAGTTATTCAACCCTTCCAACATTCATCTTGTCTCTTCTCCTTCTCTCTGGGGACTGTTCTTTTTTTTGTTAACGCCTCCTTCTGATTCTTAGAGTTGTCCTCGCTATAAACACACTCTGCCACATTTTGGGCACAGATTTCAAGATTTGTGTGGGAGTATTCTTAGTCGATGATTATCATTCAGTCATAGATTATTATTGTTATCATTTATTTGGCTTATCACAACAAAAAACAACAATACAATACAAACAATATAATTAGCCAGTGGCACATGCATGGAGTGAGACAAGTTTACTTCAAAAGTGACTACATACATAAAGATAAATAATACATATTTCTATTATGAAAAGATTGTGCATGGGTGTTTGATATTCTGGTCCGATTTAAACCCAACAGGGATATTTGTTTGAAGAGATGGTTTTATTCTTTTGTTTAGTATTAAATTGGGAGTACCCTAAAATGTAGCAATTATAGATAATTGTACTTTTGGTACTGATGTGAGAAGAATTTCTATTTGTTACCTGTTGTTCAAGTTATACGAGATGGCTATTTTAAGTGAAACTGATGATTTTTGTGTATAATTTATTTAGGAGATATTGATGAATTGTATCATTACTTTATGTTCTTTTTATTTTATTCAATATTTGTATTAATTAAAACATGTAGGTTTTGGTTTTGTAAAGGCAAAAATATTCATGTTTTTCTTTTAAAAAAATTATTTTGTAAAATTTGATCTTGGTTATGTCTAATGAACATGTACAAAAGTCATTCATTTTTTTTTTTTTTTTTTTCACATTTAAAATTACCAGTAGTTTTCAGGGGTTTTGGGGTCATATTTTATTGTTTTTGCTGATTGGATTGGAGTGATACATGTATCTTATTTTTGCACCACCCACTCATGTGCCACTGGCCCACACTTGATATTTCCCATCTCGGGCCCCTTGTTGCCTGTAATGTGAGGCCAAGCCCTCCCTAGGTGGCAGCAGAGCATGGCTGCTCTTTCTGTACCTGCTGAGTGAAAGATTCATATCAAAACACCAGCTCTTTCATCAGTGGGCCGTCTTGATGCAAACATACACATAATAGGTAGAGCCTCACCCAGATAATCGGATGATGAATGACTTATTGTCGATTTGCCCAGTGGGCTTGCTGTCTGATTAGAAGTAAGGTGTTTTTTTCTATTCAGGGACAAAAATAGGTTTTGAAGGATTTCTGTGTCCTTTTGCCTCATAGGAAAGGTTGTAGATTTTTCTCCCCGAAGGTGTCATGAACGTGTGAAGGATGTACAGCTAAAAGGCATGTTTTTATAGCTAAAAGGCATGTTTGCAATCATATGCCCCCATCTGCCAATATTTAAAGGTAGCTGTACATTGTAACATGCCCCTTTGCCCTAATTATGATACACTTGCATCAAAAATAACATTGCACTGTAAAGTTCCTTTTACCAGATGTCGTTTCTGGATAACATTTTTTAAAAATCGCATGCACAAAATGTTCAGTTTTTCTAGTGGCAAACACAAGTGTACATGTTGGAAATTGTTTCGCAAATTATTTGAGTGCATTTTATGGTTGTCACACGCAGCCCTTGTATGGCAAAACTTGAAACAATGACCCTTTAAAAAAATAATTTGCTGTCTCTGTGTTTTACATTTAAATGTGATTGTATTATTTGTATATAAAAAGTATCTGCTTTTAATGGATCTGTGTAGGGTACTCATTTCTTAAACTGTCCAACTATTTATTCAGTCTTTCCTGACTCTTTAAATTTCTGTATGTTACCTCCCCTCAAACAATCAAAATTTGAAGATACATTGTTTTGCCATACAAGGACCGCATGGTATACAGTATGTCAAGATGTACACTACATGTAATTACCGGTACTTGGCGGAACTTGGCAAGACCTCATGTACCCATGGAGCCATGATGTACCATACATGTACACGTAAGTGTAAATGCCATGCATGGCTAACATAATGAGTTGGTTTACGTCAAGGAAAATTAATCACACTTGAATTAAATATGATGCCTGTGCCATGAGTTGATGGTTTATTTTCTTCAACCCGTCCTGGCTTTTGGATGTATAAGGCTGATTTGATGTGCAGACTGCCTCCAGTGGGACCGGAACCCCATCCTGCTGATTGTAGGCCCGGCATCCTAAACCAAGTGCCTTTGTCCAAGACTTAATTAAGTCTGTTAGCTGACCGCAAACCCTGCACCTTAAAGCAAGTGCCTCGTAGATGTCCAAGACATACAGTACATGTACATAAGTCTGCTAGCTGATCACAGTCCCTGCATCCTAAACCAAATACCTCATAGATGTCCAAGACATATATGTAAGTCTGCTAGCTAATCGCGATACATGTACCTACAACCTAAAGCAGGTGTCTCGCCTCGTAGGTGTCCAAGACCTAAGTCTGCTAGCTGATCGCAGGGCCTGCAACCCAAAGCAAGTGCCTCATAGATGTCCAAGTCTGCTAGCTGAAGTTATTGCAGGCCCTGCATCCTAAACCATGGTGCTGAATAGGTATCTAAGATTTAAGTCTGCTAGCTGATCACAGGCCCTGCATCCTAAACCAAGTGCCTAATAGTTATCCAAGACTTACTGTAAAGTCTGCTAGCTGATCACAGGCCCTGCATCCTCAACCAAGTACCTCATAGATGATCGCAGCTAGCCCCAAATACTAAACCAAGTGTAGGGCCAATGATTTTCTGTTTTGACCAAAAAAACAAATCCCATTTACAGAATACTGGTATTTTGGTTTCAGGCTAAACAAAAAATTGTTTCGTGCAACAATGCCTTCAAACAGCACGTTTTGTGAAAACCTTTGAAAGCAATGTGATTTTCCATTATTTCACACTAAAAATGATTTTCTATGAAACAAAAATCATTGGCCTTACAAGTGCCTCGTAGATGTCCACGACTTTAGTCTGCTTGCTGATCGCAAGCCCTGGATCCTTAA
>JAULKO010000102.1:1618462-1629916 GCA_032356045.1 Mediaster aequalis | reverse complement strand
TAATTGCTGCTTGCTCCGTTTCCACCTTCCCCGACAAATGCAAAATCTGCCGCAACATCTGAAGTAAAGTAGAACAGCAGAACAAATTGTTTAACATGCCCGACACATCTACTGTTAGCTGGGATAATCTTAGGCTCAGCCTACATGTATCTGCGTTATTTTTCAAATATGGATTTTCTTTGTTGTGTTTGTGAGATTTTTTTAACTAGTAATCAACTGCAGACTGTGAAATAATTATTTCTGCATACAGTATTTCTGTGTTTATGTATGACCTACATGTAGGCCCGGCCAGCCTAAATGCAATGAGATAGGCCTATCTCAACGCCTATTTTTTTTGTTAGGCCCTTGCAGAATTTCTTGTCCGGAAACTAGACCGATACGTGCACTGCAAACTACAAGTACAAAGCCGTCCAGTTTATTTCGTTTGCAAGTAAAGTTGGACACAAATAACGGAAATATGTTCAAAATGTCATTATTTAAAAAGTAAAAAAAAAAAAAATTTGACAAACTAGGGCCTACTTGGCATATAATTAATGCCATATCAACAATTGGACATTCTGTGTCTAACCAAACCAACAATAACTTAAAATACTCAGCTCGACAACATTCGAAAATTCAGTTGCGTGTAGGCAAATTACGTGTGCAGTGCTTGGGCAGCAGCAGTCAAATTTGGAGATTGATCTTTGTACCGACTTTGTGTCTGATAAACACTACACAACACCATAAAAACTGTCCTCACCTATCTAGGCATGTCCTGTCATTATCACGGATATCTGCAGACGTTTTCAGCTTGTTACTCGATCTTCTTTAGGCCCCAAAAAGTAAGTAATTCTGTGAGGTTCTTCACACTACAGTCTGTACAGCTGACTAGACTGTATGTTGTTACGCGACGTACGTACGTGCACGCGCACACTCATACGAATGTATACTGTCGCGTCGTACCGTTCAAATTTTGTTAACCAATAATTTTTCCCACAGTGCTTTGCGCAGTGCCCATTTTTCAAGTGGCTATCTGTTATAAGGTCCATACCCAGCCTGACAGATGATGCTTAAGCCTTAAGTTATAAGTGCTTTTTATACCAATAGTTGGATGTACAGTGAACATCCAGGCCACACTAGGCTAATGTTGCTACCCCTACCGTGGGCGATTCCGCTGTGCCTCCTCCGTCACCCATAGATATAAGCCCTTTTTCCCCATGATGAACCTATCAATTGTTTCCCCCAATTTTTCGGGATGAAACTCAAAAAGAGCACGGAGAGTATATCTAAAGCAATTAATTCAACTGTTTAGGTGATCAACATTGCTGCATAATGGCGGAAGACGACCAGACAGATTGTATACCATTGACAAGTCTGAGCACCCCGAAGATCCCTCGCACCAGATCAACAAAATCATCGCCTGATTCACACTTTCTAAAGGTTTGTGCATGCATAACAGTGCATTTACAGTGCACATTGTACAAGCTTGCAATGAGGCGTGTTATTCAAGACTCGAGTGAATTGTTGATTGTTCTTTCCAAAAAGTAATTTTGTTGATATAGTCATAATTCGTTTTTCAGCTTTTCTGGTAATCAAGGCTAATTATACATACATGTACTGTACATCTTGAATAAATTAAATCAAACAAAGAATTTAATTGGGTACTTTACCACTGACAATAATAATAGAGTATTTAATACTAAATAGGGTATTTATATATTGCTTTTGAACAATGATCAAAGCGCTGTGCAAAAGGCCACAAATACGTTTGTTTCTCAAAGCGCCGTAAAATTATGTATTGAATTATATATGCACTACAGCCCATTTAAAAAGAGATTGTAACAGGCTAAACCCTATCAAAAATCTAAATTCCATTCCGGTACTTAAACTACTTAACAACCGTGCCTATGTTAAACATTATGTGTCAGGGTTCTCCACGAGGGGTTTCGCAGGGCAGCCCACCCCAAGTTATTTTTTTACTGCCACTTATTCATCTCGCTGCCCCCGTCCCAAATCTACCGGCCCGTAATATAATTTTTGGCGAACCACATTTTTGAACTATTTAAGAACATGCCCCTGTTTTCAGTGAGCATCCTGAATGTGAGATTTTCATTTAAACAGAAAGAATATTCGAGCTAGCCACTGTCGATGTCGATATTTTCGCCCACTGTCGGAAATGTCGGAAATGTTGTACAGCGTTAGCGTTCGTGGCGTGGTTGCTTTGTGCAAGGGCACTCGTTCTTAGCACACCACCATGCGGTCAACACGACACAGTATGTGTACGTGACGTGTATGGAAAACTCCCTGCTGATACCCTGTCCTAAAAGATAAGTTTTTTTTTCCAAAATTGAACCAGCACCAGGGACGTTGGTATAGACGTGAACGGCGACCTCAAGGTAAAAAAGGGTTCCGCCCCCCCCCCCCACTTTTCAAAATGATCCACTTTTCCCACCAAACGACCCCCCTCCCCAACAAAGTCTGGCTACGGGCCTGTTTGGTCTCGCCTCAAAGTCAGTGTACATGTACGTGTAGACTGAAGTCAGTGATGAATATTCATAAAACCCTTGAAAGCGGGTCTGGAATTTCTGAGAGGCCATGGGGGTATATGGAGGGGGCTTGTCATTGCCTCCTTTGTCTTGGTTCCTTCTTGAAACATTCCCGTAGACATTTTGCTTTTCAGAACTTTGCAAAGTGGCCTCTGCCCTTCTAAAACAAAGACAAACAGGCCCAGATTCAATTTTTTTACAATTTCAACAATCTTTGTGTTGGTTGTTTTCCCCTTGAATGCACAGCTAGTCAAGCAGAATGATGTCCGCGGAGTTAAACGCCTTTTCGAGGACAGTCATGTCGCTGACCTGAAAGATAACGATGAGCTTGGCAGGTTGGCATTGATTATTGCCATTGATGATGATAACTATGGTGAGTTTGTAATGTTATTGTTCTATTGTACATGTAGTTTAATCCAAGTCTTCCTTCTTCTTTTTTTTTTTTTTTTTTTTTTTGGGGGGGAGTTGAGAGGTTTTGGGCAGGCCTCAACCTTAAGAAAATAAGGGGCAGGCCACTTTGGCCTTATGGTATAACATTTTCACTGGGCACCGAGGCCAATTGAAGGGGCACTAAGGGGCAACTTGGTTCCAAGTATTCAATTCATAGCTTATGCATAGGCGTACAATGCAACATAGTGGGGACATGGCAGCATGTGCAGTGGGTGTCAATTTTAGAGTCATTTTCCAGAGAGGATAAATCAGGGATCTCCATGAGGAGGTTGCAGGTTCAAATCCTGTTCTTGTCAGTTTAAACATTTATCAAAACAATGAGTAAACGAAGTTCCAGAATGTTTGAATAATTTCAAAATTTTTCCACAATTTTCGAGTGATGACTTCAATGAAAAAACTGGAACTTTGCAAATAACTGGAACTTTCATTTGGTTCATATTTGGACCTCCATGTGATGAGCAGTTCTTTTGCTTTTTTGCAATGTTTGGAAAGCCTTATTAATATTGCAGAAAGCAAGCTTTTAAATATAAGAATTGTGTTTAGTAAACCTTTGTGAAACCTTTGACTGAAGTCTCTCTTACACATTTTCTTTAGAAACAAATTTGTTCTTTTGTAAAATTATATGAAATTAAACATATAAGAAACAAAATAACGCAAGAAATGCCCAGTCAGTTTTTCTCACCATTTGAAATATTAATTGCCAATGACACAGATCTGGGCAACTTGTGAATCATTTTCATCGAGCAAGTCATATGGTTTCAACAGTAAATAGACCGTGTAAGTCTCGCTCGCTCATAAAGGTCATGATTGAACTCTGTGCACCTCTGAGCTGCCGGGTATAGGACCTTTACGTGTGGTTTTCTATAATTGTGGTTTTCTATAATACTTTTATCTGAACCATGAAACGGCCATAAATCTGGATGATAAAATCAAAAAAAAATTTACAATATATGAAAACATGCATGACTTGTCTAAATTAATGAACAACAGTAGAACAAATTTTTGACCTGAGCTTCAGGTTGCAACGTGATTGGCTCATTGTCGGGATGAGAAAGCCCGGCCCCCCAAATCCATGTACTGCATCCGCTGGCACTGACGTGAACGTACGTACATAATGCGACGACCACCTTGTACTGCATGTAGGCTCTAAGCTTTACAAAGATTGGCGCGTGAACCAGAACAATGGCGTATGACGTACGTATGACGTATCTATACTTTTTCGCTCTCCTTTGCCTAATTTGATACAGTTTTCGCATTTTGTAAATTGAAA
Source organism: Mediaster aequalis (assembly GCA_032356045.1). Classification (NCBI taxonomy): domain Eukaryota; kingdom Metazoa; phylum Echinodermata; class Asteroidea; order Valvatida; family Goniasteridae; genus Mediaster; species Mediaster aequalis. The sequence goes on along the minus strand of JAULKO010000102.1, from coordinate 1,625,671 downwards.
TGAAAAAAAAATATGTTTGTTAAAAAGCTTTTATCTACCTTTCAGTAAAAAGAACGGCGTCAAAACAAATTATTTCAAAAAAGCTACTCGCTTTACACGTTGAAACTCCTATTCGAGGTGCCAAGGAGTTTGGTTTCTTGTAAACTCGCGTACGTTCTCGGGGTCAACTTATTCGCGGCGAAGATTCGCACAAGTTTAAATGAGTTCAACTTTTGTGAATTCGCAGCGCGTACATTTGTCGTTGACGTCATAAATTTGCTTCGCATTCGCATTCCCTTTTCATGCTCTATTTGAAGAGTGTCCTTTGCTATTGTACATGATGCTGTCTGTACAGGGTGGGTAAAAATAAAATTCAAGTTTAGGGCTGTGACTTTCCATTTAATTTTTGAAATGTTGAAATTATCCATATAATTCGACAGCGATTAAATGTTTTAATAATCGGCGCATCTTAACAAGATGATGCCGATCAATGGCGACACGGTTTTGCGAGCTCTTGCGTTTTTAACTTTTGTGTGCTTCTTGATTATGGAATCTTCAGGAGTATTAACGTACACTAGAGAGGAATTACTTCTGCTTCAACCTACATGTAGTGGTAGTGAGGTGAGCAACGAACTATTATCAAGCCTGCATTCGATTGAGAAATTTGTCTGCACCCCCGAATCAAATCACTAACTATGGGCCTGGATCTGCACGCTCACAGAAGTGTCGGAAGCATAGGCGGGCTACGCGTGGTGGGGTGTTGATACGACTTTGCAAGCAGAACCATAAACCACCGCTACCCCGGAGTATATTTCTCGGAAAATTATGTACGCTTCTTGCGCCACAAAATCGACGAACTGTGTTGCCTCATTCACACTCGGAAGGATTATCGTGATTGTTCAATATTTTGCTAAATGGAAACTCAGCTGTAGTACCCCCCGGTTTCACTTTATTCCGTTCGGATCGTGAATTCACTGAAGTGGGTAAATCAACAGGTGGTGGATTGTGTTTCCTATTGAACGACAGTTGGTGTACTGTAATGACGCTAAGATACATGTACTCTCTCACTCATGTACACCTGAGCTGGAGACGCTATTAATCAAATGCAGGCCATTTTATTTACCTAGGGAATTTGGTTGTATTCTATATATACTCTGTGCCACTTATGTGCCTCCAGACGCCAATGCTAAATCTGCCATTGATCAACTTTCGGCCATTATTACGCAACATGAAAATAAGAACTCTGGATCGATCAGCATTGTCCTTGGCGATTTCAACCATACAAATTTGAGGAAGTGCCTGCCCAAGTTTTACCACCATGTGAATTGTACGACCCGCCATGACAAAATTATCGATCACTGCTACACTACAATATGGGTGCTTATCGGTCTCAGATCACAATATGGTGCATTTAATTCCTGCGCATCGACAGCAACTGAAACGCGAAAAGCCCACAGAATATATGTCTTGTCTCTCAGTGGATGGATGCTGTTGTCCAGCGACTCCAGGGCTGTTATGCTTGTTTGTTGAGAGTTCAGCTAACCTTGATGAGTGCACTGAGGTCACAATGGATTATATTAAATTCTGCGAGGAGTTGTGCATTCCAAAGATAGCGGTGAAGAGATTCTATAACGACAAACCCTGGTTTAATCGGACAGTGCGTACCCAACTTCGTGCTAAGGAAGTTGCATTTACATTGTAGTTCCGGCGATGCTTCAGCCATAAAAAAGGCCAAGTACGATCTTCTTAAGGCAATCAGTCGATGCGAAGCTAAGGTCACCGCAACAAACTTGAGGATGATGTCTCTGTCACTTACTCCAGGGAACTGTGGAGAGGTTTTAATAAAATTACCGGATATAAACCGAAGTCGAGACGAGCACCCGAGGACGATGCAACACTTCCGGATCAACTTAATGACTTTTATACACGCTTTGATCGCCCAAAGGACCATTTAACAGAAATGAACGAAACATTACCTCCGCGATTTGAGGTCACGCTTGAAGACACTCGTCGTGTATTAGGACAGCTAAAAGTCCAAAGGGCACCTGGACCAGATGGCATCAGCCCATGCCTTTTGCGATCTTGTAAGGACGAATTGTGCAATATTTTATGTAAATTATTCAACTGGTCATTGAAAACTAGCCATGTGCCAGATGTCTTTAAAAAATTGATTATCATCGCTGTGCCTTAACGACTACCGCCCAGTAGCTTTAACTTCAATTGTCATGAAATGCATGGAAATTCTAGTTATAAACTACATCCAGTCACAGCTGTCACCCAAACAGACCCGTTCCAGTTCACCTACAAGGCAAACAGATCAGTTGACGATGCAGTCTCATGGGCTTTATTCAAAGCATCACAATTCCTTGACAAGAATATTCCTAATTACTGCAGACTTTTATTTGTGGATTGCAGTTCGGCTTTTAACACCATATCACCTTTTAAATTGTACGATAAACTTATAAAATTGAATCTTAATCCTTCTATTTGTCAGTGGATTTAAGATTTCTTATTGGATCGTTCACAAATGGTGAAGATAGGACAATATTTTTCTAAGTCACTTTTAATAAATACAGGAACACCACAAGGATTTATTGATCACCTATGTTGTACTCATTGTTCACGCATGACTGCGCAACAAACTCTGATAATAATTTTATGGTTAAATATGCGGGCGATACTACACTGGGTGGACTCATTTTCAAGGACGAATCCTCATATCGTGATGAAGTCAGTTATTTAGTTCAATGGTGTCACGACAATAATTTAGAGTTAAATGTCGAAAAGACCCAAGGAAATAATTGTGGACTTCAGAAGAAATACCAGTGACATGGAGTTTCTGTGTCAGCCAGGATCTGTTGGTGAAGTTTTATCGGGCAGTGGTTGAGAGTGTCTTGACATTCTCAGTCGCTAGTCTGGTACAGAAACACCACAGTGGATGACCGGAAACGCCTCAGTCGTGTAGTTAACACTGCCAGCGCTATTATTGGTTGTGAGTTAATTACCCGCATTAGATAAACTTTATGAGTCACGTGTCCTAAAGAAATCTAGGTCAATTAGTTTAGACGAATTCCACCCTGCGATTTATTTATTTGAATTGATGAGAACTGGAATGCGTATAGATCAACCCGAGCTGATTCAAATCGAACTTTGAACAGTTTTTATCCAAGTGCAGTACATTTATTGAATGATCAAGTGTAATTTTAATTTTACAATATTAATTTTAACCTTTATTGTAATCTTAACTTTTAAATTAATGTTAGAACGTTGGCGTAGTGCTCCTTTCCTCGCCTTCCACCGCTGTGACCCGGGTTTGAATCCCGCCTGAGCCGACATGTGGATTGGGTTTTCAGTCCCTACCTGATTCCGTGGGTTTTCCCCAGAATATAATTCTGGGGTTTTCCTCCCACCTCTAAAACTGAACATTTCTTCGTCTTCTCCCCGCAGGTTTCTTCAGGCTTTCGAGCTACAGTGCGATATGCACTTTTGAGGAATCCTTGGTTTCATTACCAGAACAAAAATATAATATAATAAAATAAAATAAAATAAACATAAGTTGTTTATTATTATCTATTATTATTTATTAATTTGTATACATAGATTAATTGTAATGCTCGCAAGACCACACTGAATTTCAATGTATGTTTATACAGATGACAATAAATATTCTATTCTAAATGGAACTCGTGACATGGCATCGCATATTGACACAGAGACAGCAGGACCAAGATCTGCACTCTATTTACACACATGTGCTCATACAACATGACATGAAGGAACACTTATTTGTTGAGCCCTTCTACCCAGGCTGACAAATTGTACACAGCTGTCACAACAGCCAAATTCAGTCAAAGTGACTGTTTTTAACTGTTGCAACTACTCTGGGTAGTGCATTGAATTGTTGACTGTCTTTGACAGTTTGAGCAGTGGGGGTTAATGAATTTAAACACTTATTTAACAAAGTACATGTATATCTGGACCAGAATAAATATAATATTCAATCATTTTTTAAAACAAAAATCAACCTGACGATTAATATTCTCCCCCTCCTGGAAGCACTGCTACCCTGGAGTTGGGATGGGATGGTTTCTTCCCAATGCGAAATTGACATTCTGCAGTCATGTTGAGTTTGTTGGCACATATCCCAGAGAGGCCCAGGCATGCCATGCCGGCGCACTGAAAAGCATTTGCAATCAACAACACCCAGTAAAAATATGTGGCCGTGAGCACTGTTGCACTGACAGTTAAACCAATGACAGTGAGTTGGCAAGTCCCTTTGTGGCCGGAAAAGGCTGATAGTTTCATTTTGCCAATCCACCGTGTGACTTTTAAATTGAACATAAAGATACATCCGACATGTTTCAACTTCCCGGTGACTGCGGTGAAAAACTTAAGGGAAGCGTTTACAAGGAATCTATTATCTCCTCGCCATTCTCAAAGCCAGGCATACGATTTCCGATTCGGCAGAAAATAACGAATTATTTGTCCCCATTTTAATATCCCCTCATTATCACGGCAAGTTTTTCGGGATCGGGAATCGCAGACGATATTGTTCCCATTGTTAAACGTCCGCAGTTGTAAAGAACGAACACGTTCACAGTCACAGACATTGTTCCATAGTTGTGGGGACATACATGTACACTCGTCATGAAAACCGATTTTGTGGGGACCAAAAACGTTGTGGGGACAGAGAAATGTCCCCACAACTCGGTTCTAATTTGCCTAACAATAAAAAAATTCCCCATAACGCGGTCCCTGCCTGCGCACATGTACAGGTATACATGTACACATGTACATGTATAGTACACTAGCTTAAGTACATATGTAGTCTACACTATACATGTATCGTGTGCATTGTTTCTAATTCCTGGGCTCTTTCCAATATATACCGGTCTATATAGATACATGTACATGTTTTGGATTCAGCATTAAGGTTCCAGGAAATCCAAACAGTTATTGTATTTGTTGGATCTTACATTTTTCTTTGGATTGGATATTTGTGTATCACTTTTTAGCCTTGTACGTGTACTGGTACCTGCAACTTGTTTTATCAACAAAGCTTATCATTTTATGTTTTCACCGCAAATGTGTCGTTATAGTCTTAACCGTTTTATGTTTTTACTGCAAACGTGTACACGTATACATGTATATCACTCTTTCATGTACCATACCCCTGCTGTGTACAGAAAGTAAACTCGACAAAGAAACCACACAACTTAATTCCAAGCAAGACGAACATTTCAAGAAACTGAGGTGTTTGTCCTTCTTGCTTTCCATACTTCATCCATATACCATCATACGTGTAGAATGAGCATTTTCAGATCTACTGGTGTCAAATTTATACATGTCAACAAATGATAATATTTTGAAAAAAACCACATCTGAAGTACCCCTGTACAATTTGTTGTATTGCAGTGTACAGGTCTCCTGTTTTTAAACGTTTGTTTATTTAAACACAGTTGAAAGTTGTTTAAACACGGCGCGTCAAAATCAGTTGTTCTCGATCAGCCGATACGCATTGGGGACAGCGTCTTTAGGCGCGCGCACAAAATGTAGTGAAGTAGGTAACACTGATGCACACGTATAAAATGCATTATGTATCTCGTGCGTGTCCCTAGCTACATGTGTATGTGCGTGCGACAAGAAATCCCGGAGCGCCTTCATCAATTGCACATAAGGCTGTTGCGCAATATTTTGTATTGGGGTGAACGGCTTCGCATCTTGTCCTTTTTACGGGAGGTTTTTGCTTTTTCATGAGAAGGCGTTTATGAATGGGGATAAAAATGTGATGACCTGGTCTTTACCAGTCAGTAATAACCTTGGATGGTCGTGCCTGCTGTTAATGGACCTCACCTTCGGCTTGGTCCATTAACATCAGTCACGCCCCTCTTTGGTTATTATTGACGTAGTAAAAACCGGTGTGTTTGAAATTAGGTGGAGTCACGCTCAAAATCTACATTGTAGTATGTGATCAGTGGGTAAATTGCATTTTTGACTAGGGCATGGAAAACATCTGCTTGACCAAGATGCTTGCAGTGCACTAGACCAAAAAGACATTTCTAATACCAATGCCCATAAAAAAGTACAGATGAAGAATTATACTAGCTTCTACAGGGGATGTTATGAATACTGGCACCAATCTCAAGTACCGTGGGACGTACACGGGGTGCTTTCGGGTGAGATTTTACATGTGCAACTTTAACTTATAAGGAAAAATATTAAAAAAAACATTGGACTTGTCAGTCATAAAAAGTTTTAAAAACTGCTACCGGCACTTCATTCACTTGACTTGATCGAGTTGATCAGCGGCCCAGTGGGTACATGTACATTGTATTTCAAGTCTTGTTGGGGAATTTGCTTTGTACATGTAGCATGCAGAGTTGTGTGACTCAAGACTCATCTTGCTGACTTGAGTCAAATGTTCGATGACTCTTGCTCGGACTCATTGTGACTCAGACGTGACAGCAGAATGCTCAATGTTAAATATTTGAAGATATTAAATTAGACAATAGGAATTGTCTGGTAAATGGTGGTTTAGTCGTTTTTGTTCCAAATTTCTTGTACATGTACATGTATTTGAAAAGCCTGAGCATGAGGAATGTTATTGACAATTTTGCAGAGGCACAATTGTACATTTGTAAATGTCTTTCTTGTTTTGAGTGAGTAAACAACTTGTGACTTAAGAACTGATATTCCTGACTCGGACTTGGACATGACTTCACTTGCATGATTCTGGACTCGTACTGGGAATCGACATTGGGGACTTAATAACTCAGATTTTAATTTAGAGGACTCGATCCAATCAGCTTCTTGATTCATGTCCATACATGTAGATTAAAGTACATGTAGAATAAACTGAAATGTATACATTATAATGTACAAATTATTAATAGCCTGACGTACATTGTACATAGATGTACATGTACGCTGCGGTTCTGCAAAAGGTACATATACTGTATAATGTTATCTGTAAACTTGAGACTACATGTGTTCCTGTTGCTACATGTACATGTACGCTGCGGTTCTGCAAAAGGTATGTATTACTGTATACATGTAATGTTATCTGTAAACTTGAGACTACATGTGTTCCTGTTGCTACATGTGCATGTACATGTATGCCACATCATGTGTAAATCATTGACACCATTTCCTTGACTGTCAGAAGATTTTGCAGATATGGAAATAGGGCAACTACAGCAGGAAACAGTTTCCTTTAGGCCAAAAAAAAAA
>JAULKO010000102.1:1547963-1562710 GCA_032356045.1 Mediaster aequalis | reverse complement strand
GCCCAATGAAAATTGCAAAAGACATCTTCTCCACCAAAAGTTATCGGGGCCATTGTCATTATTTTGTTTACTTATCATTGATGTCTACACTGTATGTAGTGGTTTTGGTCTTAATTTTAAAAGGTTTAGATGGTCTAGGTGCAAATGCCCAATGAAAATTGCAAAAGACATCTTCTCCACCAAAAGTTATCGGGGCCATTGTCATTATTTTGTTTACTTATCAGTGATGTCTACACTGTATGTAGTGGTTTTTGTCTTAAAACATTAAGTTTGCACTTTAAAATCAGGGGCAAGACCAAAGGAGAAGCAGCAGACAAAAAGACAAGTGCGCATGGCATGGGATGGTCAACAGCTTTCTATCCAGACAGGAGCCAACAAAGAAATGAAAGTTTCACTGCAGGGCAGATTGGATGGTAAGACTTCTTGTAGTCCTATTGCAGACATGTCTTGTAGACATATTGCAACCGAAATTCTTTTACAGAGGCTTTTTGCCCTTTTCATAACGTGGTATGGAACACTGTGTGCTCAGAAATTATCTTTCCTCTTCTGGGGGTGGGGTCACATTTCATTCTGTGACCCCACAAATGTCTGCATTTGGCCTAAATTGACATAAGTAGTACATTTCAAAGCAAAAATCCAGATTGTATTTTAGTACGAGACTACAAGCGCAAGTACTTGGTTGCCAAGTACGAGTACAACTAAATATTCTTGAATCATGCATCCGGTAAAAAATGTAATCCAAAAAAAAAAAACATTTAAAAGCATAATTTCTTGGAATTTATTGACCAAAAATGTGCCTCTCTTCCAGCAGTCTCCAAATACAGCCCCAAAGAAGAAAAAAACACATACAAAGAATCTACATTTTAAAGTTACATTTGACGTCCGAGTACAATTTCACGAAAACAAGTACGAGTACTTCCAGGGTCGAGTACAATTTCAAGAAATTGAGTACGAGTACAATTAAACCTTGAGTACGAGTACCGAAGTTTGAGTACTTTGCTCTCTGAGTATGAGTACCTTCAAATCGGTACTTGAGTAGTAGTACTCAAGTACGAGTAGTGAGTATGACTTCTATAACGCTGTAAATGATGTTATGATGACTTTTTTGGGGGCAAATCCTCATGTCCTACCAAAGCCATTACAGAAAGAATTGTGAATTTAGCCCCTTTCGTTCTCAAGATATATGCTAAACAAATTTCAAAAATTCAAACGTTGTATGTGTTCATGTCACGTGACACAATTACATCATCATGATGTAAGTCTTGTTATACATGTATATCTTTTTTATAGACCTTTTACATGTGATGTCACAAGTCATGTTGGACATCCAGCGGACATCCAGTAGTGTTGCCAATTCAGACAAAAACTGATACAAAATTGGCCTTTTATGTAAAATTGTTCATTTCCCACACTTTTGGAAAATGTTGATTTGCGCCAAAACAAGTAACATACCAGATAAAATTTCATCAGAGCATTAACCAGCTGCCTATGTTGGCTAATTTAATTTTGTTTTAAGTGGACTTTGGGAGTCAGAGTGTCGAGTGATTGTTTTTGTTCTTGTGCCGGTGCCCCCACTTTAGAATATGTGATCCGCCTTCAGACGAGTACAATAAAAATGGATTTGGCTTGCAGATGTTCTACCTACATGCATTCACATATAATGGAGGAAAAGATCATTCAGAGATGGCCTGGTAGAGGCAGATTGTTGGTTTTTATATTTTGCCCCCACGTGATGAAAGTGTAGCCCCAACCCGAAAAGAGGCAGAATTCTTGAAAAAAAATATTTTCACGATGTAACACTTGGCTTTTCTGTCCAAATGCTAATTTAAAAAGTAAAATTGTGTGAGTAATTTTTGGCCATTGCGCCCCCCAAGTTTTAAAAACTCAGCGCCGCCCTTAAAAAGGTCAGGAAAAATAAGCATCAAGTGGTTTTGTGTTAGTAGTGTCCAAAAAATCAAGGGGGCACCCTCCCTCATATTTCTCCCCAACAGTGATGTATTATGATGCAATTTGACGCGCATATAAGGATAGTTATGGTCATTATTGGTGCAAAATTTCATTCCAATTAAGCAAAGCGTTTTGTAGTTATACACTAAACACTGCACCATATGCTGTGCATGCATGGTTTCTACATTCAAGGTCATTAAAGCAGTCCGCACGTTTTTCACTTTGTTGGAAAATGTTGCAGTCCGCGAAAACGGTACATCAGATTTTTATAAATTTTGTGTCGAAATGTGCCTAAAAGTCATCATCCAGGAAAGGTCATAAAGGCACAGCACAAAAAAATGCACTGCAACACTATTGAAGAAAAACTGGGGGGGGGACAATAGACTCCTCCCCCTTCCTCCCCCCTCCCCCCCCAAAAAAAATCCAGCAGTGGTGAGACAAGCTACAGCTGTGGGACTGTGTGTTGAAAGATGAGTTAGACATGTTGAAGGTTTTGCTGCATTAATTTGTAGATCATAATGTTGATTCATGAAAAAATAAATCATTCCATAAACATGTTTCTTTATCATTCAAAGTTAGCCATCCCATGACCAAATGCATTGAAACATAGGCATTAGACGGAATAGCTAACCGGGATTATTGATAAACAAAAAGTGTCTTTTGAATGTTTTATTTACATGCATGCATGAAGGATGTATGCACAATGCAGCATCTTTTACATGTCTACCTCCACTTTCAACACACAGTCCAAAGTGACGGAGCATGTCTTGTGAAAAAAACAACCTTTTAGACAATGACAGACCAGAAGAAAGGGTGACAAAGACCACTTACTCGAAAAGACTACATATATAATGGGGTTTTAAAAAGTTATAGTGAAAAAGTATACATTTAAAGTGCAAATGTTTCAATTGAACGGGTTTTTTTGCCATTTGCCCTGCAGTTGATCTGATGACTTCTACTTTTCAAACAGCAACATTTCCAACAACTGTAATGTATGGTCATTTTAAAAATAAATGATCTACTAAAAACCTTTATTTTTTTGCAGAAGACAGACCAACTTTGGATCCTATTACAATTGCAGATGCCATGTTGGTTTCCATCATCAATCCTAATCACTCTGACAACAAGTACAAGATGGGGCTGGATGAAGTGAAGGAGCGTTTCCATTTCAAATATGGCAAAATGGTGTCGTTTAAGGACTTTGGTTTGGGAGGGATTGAGTCCTTTGTTATGTGTGCGAATAAGAGTAGATGTCTGAAACTAATTGAGGAAGAAAAAAAGTACATCGTTCAGGAAATGAAGGAGGGTAGTAAAAGGGTTTTGGATAAATATGTCAGTGATTCTGGTAGTGAAACAGAAAGTGAATTGGGGGATTATGAGACAGCAACTGAAATGTCATCAACTTGCCCATCCCCGGCATGTTTGCAATTCGGTCAAGATGATGACACACCTTGGCAACTGCCCAAAAACAGTCCTATGCCCAAAAAACAAAGAAAGCATTCCACAGAAAAGAAAACCCCTGCAAGAAAACGTCTGTATTGCCAAAGCACAAGTCAAGATGAGCTGCAGCATTTGGTTAGAAAGTGCGAGGGGAGCCATCTTATATTCAGAACAGAAGAAGAGTATACTGGTGAAAACAGTTCAGAGGTTTTTACAAAGGATGCTGTGGCATTATGGAATACTCCACGAAAAGGTTCTGCTGATGCATACATTGTTGTAGGTATCAAAGCTGCACCCTTACCACCACATGATTTACAAGGGTTAAAACAAACTGGTAGGGTTAATGAAGACTACCAGGAGAAGTTCATTTCCAAAAGTTTTTCGTACAAGCCACAGTTTTTGTACTCTGAGGCCGAGCATTTCAATAAAACCTTCGGTGTTGTGTGCATTGCAAATGGTAAGGGTTTTGGAGATGTATGTTTTGCTGAAGACACTTGTTCAGATGGAGAATGGTCTCAGAATGACATCTTGTACCGAGATGGCAGTAGTTCTGTTTGTGCAACTCGAAAAGTTCAAGGCCAAATATATAGCTGGTTTAATGAGAGACACTCTCTTAGTTCTCCAAAAGACTACATGGATAAAGACTGGGAATTATTCATAGAACAGCTGGATGTGGAAAACCATCAGAGACGAAGTTACTGTTTACTGGTAAGTCGTTGTTCAAGTGAAACACCCGATTTACCCACAGTGGGCCACTTCCCTTGGTTCAAAGTGTGGGATTTTGATCCTGACAGCAGAGAGAGTGGCTTATTGGCAGTTTGTGAGGCGGACATACAAGACCGGATCAGTGTAAGGACCTGGAAAGATCCTCCACAAACATCTCTGTCAAACTCCTTTACCGAGTGGCTCTTTGTGCGAGGCTTGAGGAAAAGAGAGGACAGTCTGGTCTTAGGAAAGGTCAAGGAGTGGGGTAAACAGGTGGGGGTAGCCCTTAATGCTCAATGTGATCAGATCAGAAGGGTTTGTGAAAAGAAACCACTTACTGTGGTAGTTCTTTGGTATGGCAACAAGGACTGCCTCAGGCACCTGCACAAAGCATTGGGAAAGATCGATGAGTGCCCAGGTGGTACCAAATTTGTCATTTGCATGCAAAAGATTCCAGATGATGAAGGCAGTCGTGGTGTGGTGAAAGAATTGTGCCTGCAGTTGGAAATACAAAAGATAATTGAGATACCACTTGAACGGCTTTGTTTCGGACTGTGTAAACTTAGTTGCTGTCAAAGAAATTCAGTGGTTAGCCTTGAGCTGCCAGGTAGTACCCTCATCAACAGCCGCGAGTCTCAATGGCTTCAGCAAGAACTTGATGTACTCTACAAAGGTGATCTCCCAACAGATGACATTTCCAACCAAGGTGAGGCTTTTTTGAAAGGTGGCAATCTCACCTGGCTAGAAATACAACAGGATGTCTATGATGCCAAGCGGACAGTCTCATCCAAACTCAATGCCTTCCTTCAAGAACGACTGCATAAAGGCTTTTCCTGCACTGCTTCTCTCTTCCATGAGCCAGGGGCAGGTGGGACTACTTTGAGCCGCCGAATACTTTGGGATCTCCATGAACAGTTTCCATGTGCAGTTGCCATTGCAGATGTCATTGACCCTGATGAAATTTATCAGAGGTTGGAAATGTTGCATCAACGTACCCATCTGCCTATTCTTCTTCTTGTCGATGGGCAGGAGTCAAGACTGGTCAAAGAGTTGTTTGCGATAAGCCACAACATTCACATCATCATCCTCAATGTGCAACGATACACAATGGAGATCAGAAAGAAAACACAGCAGGGAGACAGGTTTTGGCTCAAAGGTGAGGTTGACAAGAATGAGGCTGATCGGTTCAGACTTGTATTTTCTCAAAGATGCAAAGGGGATACAAAAAAGAAGTTAGAACACATGGTTCATGATGTTAAAGAAGAAGTAGCATCACACTATGTGTACGAGTTTGGATTAACAGTATATGACACCGAGTACATCGGATTAAGGTCATATGTTTCTGGTTACTTGGAGCTACAGAGTAGTGAAGGTTTGACCACTTGGCAAAGGGCAGTCGGTTATTTGGCACTGGCTTTTTATTATGGCCACCAAAGTATTCCCTGTCAGTTCTTCTCCATCCTTTTTGGCAAGAAAGAATCTGATGTTGTAAAGGCCGATGATGTCTTGACTCACAGTGGGAAACAGTTCGTTCTAGAGGACATAAGAAACTGCACCTGGAGGATAACTCATCATGCTGTTGCCAAGGAAATCCTAGAGCAAATACTGTATGGCAGGCAGAATGACAGCAAAGACATCCAGCTGAGCAATAAGGCACGCAGGAACCTGAAGAAATTTGCCAAAGAGTTCTTGACATATGCGAGCAAGAAGCAGCAGAAGTCCAAATTTGACAACACTTCATCAATCATGCGTATTGTGCGTGGTATCTTCATCCATCGTGATTACAAAGACACTGGGCAGGATGAGCATAGTAAACGTGACCGCCTCTCAAGATTGATATGCGACATACCTGGCTCAAAAACTTACCAAGACCAACTAGATCTAATGGAGCACCTTGTAGCATGCTTCCCCAATGACCCAACGTGCGTCTTGCACCTGGGAAGAGCACAAATTATCTTGACACAGAACTATGACCTTGCGCAGACCTATTTGGTACAGGCCAAAGACCTTCGTACAAGAGAAAGAAAGGCAAACCAGGACAAATATGATAGAATGTCTGGTGACAAAAGCAATGAAGGCATCTCTGAGTCAGACAGCATCCTTTGCACAATATATCATCATTTGGGCAATCTTTCCCATGAACGAATTAAAAACCTCATAGGTGGTGGGAAACCGGGAGTTAATAAACAGTATAAACACACTCTGGATGACACCAATGGCATACTCCGGGAAGTACGCAAGCAGGCTTGTACAGCAATAAACCACTTCACCAGCTGTAGACGCTTTCTCATCAAAGGTATGGATGCTAGTTATGGCTATATTGGCGAGATAAAGCTGCACCTGCATATTGCAGACTTTGTGGAGAAATGCTATAAACCAGATGGGTACTATGGATTTCTGACTGCCGAGGGCAGTGATGCTGAACTTACAGATTTTGTTGAAAGTTGCTTTGTTGGTGTTGAAAGCCTTCTCAGGGAATACCAAGACTTGATGTCACTAACTGGACAAGCCGAAGCGGAGGAGCTTGACATATGTCAGAACTGGTTCTCAGCAATTTTTCACGATGCAGAGAGAGCACTCGAGTATTGGCGTGGCAAGGAAGGTGTGGACAGTAACAGAAGTAAGATAGCTGTCTATAAGTTGAAAAATCAGAAAGACCACAAGGCATCAGCTCGGAAAAGTCCAGCTCAAATTTTGAACAACATCAATGCTGAAGACGTGCCGAAAATTATTGAGCTCTATGAGGGTATCTTCCGAGATGCTTATATGAGGAGTGTGCGCACTGACATAAGTATTGATCTGAAAGATTGGATGGTTGCCATACGCCACCCTCAGACAGCTGCCATCTACTCTATTGCAGGAAAGGTACTTCCCCAAGTCGAAAAGTGCTGGGAGGTATCTCGCTCCTCAGCCACAGCACTGTACTACCTCTATGTGCTCAATACTACACTTGCGCTACAAACCCAACAAAAGAAGTACTTGGCCGAATCAAACAGGCTCCTTGAGAAACTGAAGAAGGTGCATTCCAAAATCAATCGCCACCAAAGAATATATGCTTGGGAGTGGCTTGGAGTTGATAAAGGGGGTGGAAGTATCCGTCGCTTGGTGCACAGAAGTTGTCTGGGTGTTTGGGACTCTGAGAAGCGCTTTTGGCTGGATGAAAAAGCACAGGAAAAGCTGCAGATCTGCACAGGGGTTATAACAAACTGTAAAATGCCACTTCATGGTTACATTGGCATCACAACAGGTGACTTGAAAGTGGGTCACCACAATGGTTCACTTGAGGCAGTGTTCGTGCCCAAACAGTGTGGATTGTTCGGGAAGAACTACCTCAACACAGAGGTTGAATTCTACGTTGGATTCAACATTGAACACGGTATTGGAGCATACAATGTCTTAGAACTGAAGAAGTATGCATGCAAACACTGTAGAATTACAATATCTTTATCTAGGCTGATCAAACCATCTACAAAGATCTGTCCGAAGTGTAACCATGCTGTCCGTGTTCCTGTAGAATCTTAAGCATAAGGCTGCAAAGCCGAGGCCAAACAAGCATGCTTGAGTTTTGTGCCATTTTTATGGTGCAATACATGTATGTACATGTGCACTGTGTAGCATGGTGTGCATTTTGGAACGCCTGGACATCGTTTTCAAAATATTTTTCCAAGCTCTTTCCTGTGAAAGAGAAATATGGTCAGACAAGTTTTCAGTGCATGTTCACATCAATATTTCTGAGCTCTTTTAGTTTCTTCAAGTGACCGCGCTACTAGGGATTGTGGTAAAATCATACCTAGGCCTTGGCATACTTGTTTTACGTGAACTCTTTTATAATGTAACACAAGGAACTTCGTGTTGGACCCCCATATTTTGTTGGTCTGTGCTTGGTTGTGGTTATAGGTATTGGCCGAGTCAGTAGGTAAGAACCAACAAGGAGAGACACTGGTTCGGCCATACAGAATATTTATACTCTGGGCTACATAACCGAATCTGCCAATCTTTAATCAAAGGGCTCAAGGGTACATAATACATTTGATATACCAGCTATACTACGATCTTCGACAAAGTCAAAGTAGGAGATGAAGCAGCATAAGGTGCAGAAGGAGCCAAAGAAGTGGAAGGGTCAAAGTGGAAGGGTCAAAGTGTCGTTAATCTCGTTATTCAGAAAATGAGGTCATGTAAGAAAAATATAACTTTCTAAGTGAACAAAGAAACTGGCAGGAGCGGGATTTGAACCTGCGACCTCCGGGTTACCGTACCGGCACTCTACAAACTGAGCTATCTTGCCCTATGTTGGGGGTCTCCCAAATTGTCAGTATCTTTGTTCGGGTGGGTGCTAGTCAGAAGTCATATAGCCAGGGATAACACCAAATTTAACGATACAACCTGGGAAGCGACACTGTGGAGATCACTCAATGAGAATACGACTTTTTAACTTATAATTCGTCAAACAATCCACAAGGAAACTGACTAGGTAAATTTGAATACATTTTCTAAGTGAACAAAGAAACTGGCAGGAGCGGGATTTGAACCTGCGACCTCCGGGTTACCGTACCGGCGCTCTACCAACTGAGCTATCTTGCCCTATAACTTGTATAACATCATTTCTAAGAATAATACAATATGGACTGTCTCTAAAGGGCACTGTTTCTACTTCCCGCACTCCGGTGAAACAAAGACTTTTACCCTACGGACTATATGTACAAATACACTGACCTGGAAATATATCTATAATAATGTTGGGATCCTTATGTTCTTGGAATGTTTCAATGAATTCATGACTGTCCTAATAGACTGGTGAACTTTTAAAAACCGTTGAATTATGCTACCAGAAAATGTGAAGGCGATTCCTGTATTCAGCTGCAGTCTCCAACTCTCCTCCTTGACACTATGAACATCTAACAAAAGAAATACGGTGCACTAACAATGAAAGTCCATTGTTACTCCTTCACAGTGTGAACATGTACTTTTTAACACAATGAAATTAGTACATGTAATTGTAAAAAGTTCCAATACACAGACAAGCTATATTAGATCTACATTTTGGTAGCTGAACTCATTAGTAAACAAGTGTATACTAAGGGATAGTGTCCAAAAAGTTGTAAAATACATTAAACCTTTGTCATTTTAGACGGTAATAGACAGATAAGCAAATTTTAATGAAACCAAAAAATCCCTTGGGGGGTGTCTAAATTAAATTGTATCTTCATTATGTGGCCAAAGCAAGTACACATACTTTTTTGATGTGGGGCATTGCCTTCCACCTTTTATATTTTAAAAAATGCATGTCTTGAGCTAATTTTTCCCAAAAGAACTACAATTTTACACCAACGGTGCATTACAGAAAATCAAAAAATATATAAATCAAAAGACGTGCAAATTCAGTATTTTTCAGCATTTCTTAATTCCTCAGCAGAGAATCATCAGGGTTATTCAAATTTGATTTAAAGTTTGTTTTTTTCCAAGCTCTGCAAACTGTTGTATTACCTATATAAATCTATACCTTTTCCTATTAATTTCTTTTACTTTCAAGATTTTCTATATTATGTGCAGTATTTTTATCTAGAAAGATATTAATTTGTATGCTTAATACCTCACTGCCAAATTCCATTATCAACTACAGTCTACTCTGAATATAAAGAGCATTCTAATAACAAATAATAGAAGGAGAACATTTTTAAAGTCCCAAGTCTCTTAATTCTGTGTTTTGCTTTGTTTTTTTGCAGTCCACTTGTGGTTCTGTTATAACGGTAGTTTAGCTGTTCCAGTGACCTTGTTATAATGAGTCGACTGTGTATGTTTTGCTTGAGTACATTGTTCGTTACAAGCTTTAATTTTAACCAGACCATGTTCAGGAGCTCCTTGCAAATGTTCAAATGAGTAGAAAACTAAATTGCTATATCAAGAAAGGACAAAGTGAATGGAAAGATATTAATGTTGAACCCTTAATTATTAAGGACTTTAAAATTCAGCTCAGATGTAGGAAAAAGAAGGAATCTCCCAGTCACATGTTTACATGTCTATGTGCATCAATCCACAACCATGGGAGCAAAGTCTTATAGACCTTTTTCATGTGATGTCACAAGTCATGCTGGACTGCATAGTATTGTGATGGTAATAAGGGCTTATGTGATGGTAATGAAGTGCTTATTCAGAATAAACTAGTCAAGTGTACTGCATTTGTACGTGCGCTCGCATGTGGTTTAACCTGCCACATGTACTACAATCTCTCCACGGCGGTCCACACGTGGTGGTATTGTTTACATTTAGCACTGATCTGGTGATGTAGGTGAAAAAGGTCTATAAAAGGTCATTGGGTATATTTCAATAAATAAAGGCTCTCAATGAACTTGTGTTGAAGTGGGAAAAAACTTCATATTTTGAGCCACATTGTTTCTAAAATGACTATGTGATAGCATAATTGTATTTATGTACAAGTGTTTTCCTTTTCATTCCAGATGTTTTAAGGCATTATTTTAGCAAAGAATACACATTCCGATTATTCACTTAATAAAACCACATCTTATTTATTGGGTTTGTCAAGTACAAGTCCATGATTTACCAATGGATGTGTTCGATCTTTCCATGATTTGCATTAAAGAACTCGATGATAAATTACATTTTCAAGACAAAAATAGAACAAATGAAGTATTTAAAACATGCAAATTGATCTAAACATTTATTTCTGTAACTTTTTAGGTGCATTGTTTTAAGTTTTTCAGACAGAATATCAAAACATACTTATAAGACATTTTCTCTCAAAGAATTTGAACTATTTTCAGGAGAAAACAGTTGCCCGCCGGGCAACCTTATCAAAAATTGCATTGGAAATATCAGTATCGTAAAATCAAAGCTCCAACAGATAATCACTAATCTGTACATATGTAAGGATTTTTAAACATTAAAACAGCTTCCAATTGGAATCAATTATTGTTGGTATCTAGGATGCTGCACGGTATGGAATTGTCAAGTTGGGCAGCCTAACGTAACAGCCGGGGCAGGCTCTGTTTTAGGTTGAGGTTGCCCAGGGGCAACCAGCAAATTTTGCACCCTGAATTATATACATTGTACATGTACAGAGGTCCAGAAACTAGGACTTCCTCGTAAATCTAAAACAAATTAACCAAACTTTGTTATTTCTAATACCGAGTTGTACTTAATTGTAAACTTTTGTTGTCATTCGATTTATTTAAAGAAATGACTGATTGACGGTCTCCCTTTTATGCATTTTTTTGCAATTCGTACTGACCTCACCTTTTAATTCATTAATAAATGCTTAAATCTCAAACCTAGGCATTATTCTGACCAAGGTGAAACTGAGAAGACAAATGATGAAAAATCCTGAAATCTGCAGACAGGATTTCAGCATTTACCAAAAAAGAAAATAACTATAACTATGATATCAGTAAAATTTTTGTTAATCTGTACGAAATACACATGCAAAACAATGCTACATGTACGGTATACAGTGAGAGTCAAAAAAGGTATACCGGAATTGAACCCTACATGTGAATCAAACTGACATCACCAAATTACTATCATTATGTAGCCTAAGATCTCTCTGAAAACTGTCCATGTCCAAGTTAATGTAGGATTGAATGATGTAGTTGTGCATGTAGGCATGTGTTCACACATCAACATCACTCAGTCCTACACAGACACAGACAGTTTTGACTTGTTTTGGGTAGACACCTCATGCTCGGTAATCCGTGACCTGATCTGGGTGAGTGACCTATCATTTCAAAGAGAAGATCGTAGGCTACATAATACTAATTCAGTGGTATCAATTTGGGGCTCAATTCCTATATACTTTTTTTTTTTACTTACACTGTATATGTAGATGAGTATGAGGTATTCTGATGTTCAAGAACATTTCTACATTACTGTTTCAAGTATATATTTCTACCTGTACCATGGGAAATTCAACTTGGCAAATCTTGAAAGAACTTCCTGCTGTCTACTGCCAAGGCCAATAAATGAGGTGACACCTGTGTCAAGGGGAAATCACATGGCACTATATAAACAATACCATCACTTTGTATAAGTCTCAGTTGCCAGAGTATTGATGGTATACATGTACTTTAACCCTAGTGCAGCTCAAACTGTCAAAGACTCAATCAAAAATTCAATGCACTGCCCAGAGTAGTTGTAACAGTTTTTTAAAAAGTCACTTGATTGAATTTGACTGTTGGGACAACTGTACAATTTTTCAGCTAGAGTAGGAGGGTTAATTAAAGCAGATTTTTTTTTGTCGACCTTATATTTAATGTTAATTTAACTTTGAGAATCATCTTGTCGGACCCCACTCATGTTTTTGAGAAAACAATGAAAATGTAAAGTTTTTATTCTGTCAAGATTGCTACCATGTATAGACATAGCCCAACTGTCCCTGGCCTTCATACACTCGTAATTAACTGTACTATTTACACAGAGAAAGGGTATAGAGGCCAGACTGGGGCAGTCAGGGTTACAGCCTGATGACTGGGAAAAAAAGAACAGTGATCGGTGGCACACAAAAGGGTGGGGGAGACGGGTTGGGCCCCACACTGTATCTTTTTGTGAGATTTGTTCATTCATTTTAATAGTTGTGCAGTGTACAGAACAAATAGCTGCTGTAATGCTTACCGGTAGTGAATGTCTGAACTGACACACACAATTATATTAACACTGGATTAAGGACAAATCATGGGTGCACCACTGGGTTTGATGCATAAAGTCTGAATATTTCCACTGACATTTTTCCTAAAATGCACACCTGTGACACAGTAATTCGCCTATCAATTGTTTCTCCCCCCCCCCCCCCCCCCCCCCGGGTTGATATTACAATACAACACACATGTACCTCTATTCCCAGTGCATGATGACCAAAATCCCCACCCTGGGGCTTAAAAAACGTGACCAAATCCCCACCTCAGAGGTGGGGTAGCCCAGGGGAGGGGTGGGGGAATCAATTGATAGGCGCATAACTTTAATACAAGACCAAGTGGCAATTTTTGCTACGTATGGACATTTGAAATGAAACTTGCACAATCATCAACACTATGATGAGTGTGGACGATAAACTAGTAAAAAAATTTATGGGGCCCATTACCCAACCAACCTGATTCACTCTGATCGCACATTCTTCATGTGCATATTCTCCCAGAAGAGTCAAAGCGCTCCATAATTTGACAAGCGATCTGAAAAAAAAAGGAAGACAATAAAGGAGGTTACCTTTCAATTTGCGAATTTTGTAATGTACATCTGTTATTTTTAAACACTGCAAGTGCACAAAAGAGAAAACTCGAAGTTGTTTAGGTGTTCATGACAGGGCTGCCAACATTGACTCAAAAGTGAGTGAGAAATTTGTTGTGTCAACCAGCAATCTGGATATTCTCACAGTGTGTACACACTTCACAAAAAAAATGGCCTTGGAAAACTGTTTTCGTTGGCGGAAAAGGATGGATCCAATATGAAATTGGCTTTTACTAAACATCAGTGTGTATTTTTTCTAGATAAGAGAAACAAGTGAAATTTTTATAGTTTGCGTGAGAAAGTTCGTTTGTGCGTGAGAATGGCTTCAAATGCACGAGTCTTGCGCTCAATGCGTGAGACTTGGCACCTGTCTTGATGGGTTGGAAGAACTTGAAGCAGAACATTGTCCTTGCCTTCTATCTCTGTGATCAGGGGCGGATCCAGAAATACAATGGAAAGGAGGGCCTGGGAGGCTCAATATTGGGATTTTTTTCCAGTCTGACACTATCCCCTGTGAGTAACCCCATTAACTTTTCCACCCAGATAATTTAAAGGGAATCATGAGAAACAAAGACTTGGCAGAACACTGATCACAAACAGAAATGCATGTAATACAACACAATGGAGAGCCAGGAGATGGAGTCAGGGTAGGGACACGTACCTTTGGTTTGTAACTAAACTTTTTGCAATTCCTATTATTCAATTTGTACATGATTTGTGACAATTCTGTAAGAGGTGTCTTGTCAGGAGGTGACATGACTGGTTTACCTGCCCGGTACCCTGAGTATGGCTTCCATTGTGTCATCCTGGAATCGAAGAATGTCAACAGGGATGGAGGCACCAGTTTCACCATACAGTTGACGCAGAGCCTTAGCCACAAGGGCCCTGAATTTCACGCTGTCTATGCAAGTTTCTGGGTTCTCAAATTCTCTGGACAATGAAGAAAATCCACACACAAAATTGGCAAACGTAAAATACAAAAATATGCCTTTCAAAATAATAAACCATATCCGGCCACCACAATGCATTGTCATGCGCACCACACACACTTCCACTTCCAGATAATCCAACTTCCTATGGCTGCCTACACGATCAGATGTCCGAATGTGCACCCAAAATGTGGCCCTAAAAAAACTGTTCCTCATATAATTTCAGTTTTACCAAGCTTAGGCTAATTAATGGAAATTTGTCTTACATGTACAAAAGTTCAATGAAAACACAAGATGTTTGGCATGTTTGGCAGCAAATGTGTGTCTTCACAAGATTTGCATCAATCAGGCATGAGAATGGGTTGTGTTAGAAAAAACTGGAAAATAACGATTCACTATTAATGACCCAATCAAGTTGAGGCTTGGCCCGAGCCGAAGGCGAGGCATGCCGGGGGTTTCAGGGGGCCGGGGCCCCCTGGCGGGGGTTGAAGGGGT
>JAULKO010000102.1:1472977-1484587 GCA_032356045.1 Mediaster aequalis | reverse complement strand
AATTCACTGAGCTGAAACTTCAACAGGTTAGTTGTTTAGCATCCTGCTTCAGATTGTGAGTGTTTTGTTGGTTCAAACGAAAAAAATGCAGGAAATGCAAATGGTCCTAATTACCTTTAACATAAAGATTACATAGTACTTTAATAAGTTTACAGTTTACTAGCGAAAATACATGACCGAGTAAGTCTCGCGCATATCACGATTTAATTTCCGGGCACCTCCGAGCCGCCGGACATAGGACTGTAACGTGTGGTTGATTTTGTTTTCTAAAACACTTTGTTTTTACGAAGATCTGAACCATGAAACGGGCATAAGTATGGATGATAAATTCAAAATGAATTTTACAATACATGTATATGAAAACACGCATGACTGTCTAAATCATTGAAGAAAAGTAGAAAAAAATGTTTGACCCGACCGTTAGGTTGCAACATGATTAGCTCATTGTCGGGATGAAAAAGCCCGGCCCCAAAAATCCCCTGTACTGCATCCTCTGGCGCTGACATGAACGGGCGTACAAGCATGCGACGACCGCCTTGTACTACATACAGTCTGTAAGCTGTAGAAAGATTTAATAGTACGTGAACCAGAACAGTGGCGAATGACGTACGTATGACGTATCTAGACTTTTTCGCTCTCCTTTTCCCTAATTTGGTATACTGTTCACATTTTGTGAATTGAAATGAAAAATATTTTTGTTAAAGCTTTTATCTACCTTTCATTAAAAAGAAGTGTCAAAACACACTCAAGAAAACTACTCACTTCACATAGTACATGTTGAAGCTCCTATTCGAGGTGCCCGGAAGTTCGGTTTCTCGTAAACTCGCGTACGTTCTCGTGGTCAAGTTACACGCTCTATTACTGCAAAACTTCAAAATATACCATTTTATATATAAAGGCCTTTACACAAAGGTTGTATAGTGAAGTCAAGATTTAGTTTTAAAAATGTCATCAAAAGTTGTTGGGCCTGCTGATAGTCTCTGTACTTCCTCAGATAAAATTTGTCAATTCGTTTGCCAATTTTGGCTTCATGATACGTTACCAAAGTTTAAGTACAACCAATAAGTCATTATCGATTATTTTGCTACATGTATTCTGAAACAGGTAATCAATGAACATCAAACATTAAAAGTTCACAATTAATGTAAATCAAACCATGTAGACACTTTGGTCGTAAATTACCTTTTGACATTTAAATAAGTCACGAGTATAAATGACAAACATATAGATGCCCCGCTGAGACTATCTATGACCGTGGTATGTATTACCATGGAGGCAGTACCCAATTGTGACCTTGACCAATTACCTTCGACTTTGTAGCCCCAAATTCAATAGGCTTGTTGTGCATACAAAGACCAATCAACAAACTAAATTTTGACTTCAATATCGCAAGTAATTAGGTTATTAAACTTACAAGATCTGTACTAGTTTGGGTTTCTTTGCCAGGTACATTTATATTTATTGTCGGAGTCAATGATTTGGCCAAATTGAAGAAGCACCAGGGACGTCGCTAGAGGAGGGTGTGGGGCCCCGATGGCCCAGTACATAAAGAGTCTTAGCCACCCCCCCCCCCCCCCCCCCACACACTTCAAATTATTTTTCGGACGGAAGTTTTTTCGGGGTCACTTTTGGGACTTTTTTTGCCAACGGACACAGGCAAAAGGTCCACTTTCCAAAAAGAACAACCCTCCTTCTTCCAAGTCGGGCCTGATATGGGCCTTATATAATGATATGAAGAAGGCGATTGCATCTGGATCCTTGAAATGGGGCGCAGTAGAAAACAAAATTTGCAATAATAAATATTAATGACATGTATTTAAATCCATCCTTTTGGACATCTTGCCTTAATTACTACCGCAATATTTAACAACATATATAAACAAAAGTGTTATATGTATCACAACAGGTAGGTAAATAGAAAAAGAAAAAGGAAAAAAGAATAACCAAAACCATGGCAGCTTTTAAAGACCTTAATACATTGGCAACATGTAATCCACCCATTTGTCGATGAGTAAAATATTGGGACACTTGATTATCAGTATACTTTGACAACAATGATTAAACAATATTTTTTTTTTAATGATTTAAAAGTACTGGGATTGATCCGAGGTTGTTCCATAATAGAGGTCCTTATGACAAACAGTAAATATTAATACTATACCAAAATAATGTTCTAGCTTTTGCTGAGATGAAGATTAGAGGCACGTCTTGTATTATGATAATAAATCTCAGTATTTTCAGTTTAAAAAAAGGAATGTATAGAGTATCAGGTGGATTCTTTGTTGCAAAGTTATACATTAAAACACCTTAATGATATTTACATGTCAAAAACAGACAGGGTACTAGATTCACAGAACAACGGTGCAGAGGGATCTGTGTAACAAGCATTGTTTATAGTTTGTAATGTTTCTTTAATTATTGCATAATTAACCATTTGTAACAATTTATACGAATGGTAGAAGTTACCCCATGCAAGAATACCATCTTGTCGGTGAGGTAAAGGATAAGGTGGTTGTAGACTGATAACAAAATATAGGCAGGCAATTCGTGTTTTAGTTTTCTTAAGATTACAGGAAAGAGAAAATTTTGTGACAGTGCTGTTTCAATTACAACTTTACCTCAAAAATTACAAGTTTGCACTTGCTCTATAAAAAAGGAAATGTGGACATTTCGGTCTACTTTCCCACTGGCAAACAAAGTAAAGTGCATTCTCATTAGATTGATAACATTATTACTGCTACAGATATTAGTGTCGTCAGCAAATAAAATCAGTGAGAGCAACTGTGAAGAATACCAAAAGTCACTAATGTAGATACAAAAAAGCATGGGACCAAGTATTGGGCCTTGCGGAACTCCACAGCTAATTGATACACAAGTGCCAGTGGATCCTTATTTGATGCATTGTTTTCTGTTACCTCTATGATTTTCTTGGTTCAGACGTTTTGGCCATATCAACGATGCAACCCATAATGATTACACAACACTGATTAATTTTGCAACATTTTCCTAGGAGAGCAAGTCAACTCATAACTGACAGCTACTTGTATGAGTTCAAGTTGGGGTTTCAGGAGGGGGAATTGCAGCTGTTATTGCTGCTACATCATTGGTTGCTGGGTTGCAAGAAGCGGAACTGCTGCTGTTGATTCCGTTGCTGCTGATGTTATCACTGCAACTCCTGCTGTTGTGTTTGACTCTGGGGCCAATTTATAGAGCTGCTTAAGGACAAAAATTTGCTTAAGCTTAAGCACAAAAATCCTTGCTTAGTAAAATCAGGTTACCAGCCAAAACTCCATGTGATGTATATTGCTTGTGACTGGTATTTAGCTACTGTTTGCTTAGCATGACAATCACATGGAGTTTTGCCCAGGTTTTGCAGTAATGCAATGTGGGAACAAGCAGCCCCTCCCGAAAGGCTTAAAAATGTGCCTCATTGCTCCGATTTTGCATTTTGTCACAACGACGAAATTAACATTATTATTCATAAATAAAGGTAGTCAACACTGTACTCCGACTACGTTCAAAAGATTAAGTTTATTTAAGGACGACTAATGAATGTGACAAGTTATTGATTCCAGAACGTCAATTTGCATTCCCAATTTGCCAGGCAATATTGGAATTCAGTCCCACTTTACATGCACTCTGCTTGCTTACCTGCGGCATATCTAAAGGCTGTTGAAAGTGCCACCACTTCGCCAGTGGCACTTAATCCCCTTATCCTTTGCCACTTTTCAAAATATTTTTACTGGTGGTCAAAACAAAATCAGGGTACATTAAAGAGGCTTCAAGACTTAGATATGTCACGGTGATAAACTTTAGGTGGCTTTTCCAAAATAATATTTAATATTGATCTTTTCAAAGCAGAAGACCTTTGCATCGTACTCTAAGTCTAAGTATACAGCAACAGTTGAGATGTGTTTCATCACCTTTATACTAAAAAGTTCTTAAAAATGGCTTTAAATACCAAATGAAGACGCAAAATTGGCAAAATCCAAACAGTACAAGAAAAACAAATAGATATTTCAATTTCCAAATTTGTCCTTGCTCTAGGGACTTTTTAGAGCAGAACCAATGGTCCACCCAGTTTAATCTTGATCTTACTTTGTACTCCTACAGCCAAGTCAGCACGGCCAATTCCATTCAAGGCATCCCTGAGCATCTGAGTAGCTTCTTGAAAGTTGTCTTGTTTGTTCCGCCAAGAAATCAACATTCTGAAGCTTTGTGTAAACGAATCGCCCCAGTTGTGGTGTTCAAATGTGTTACTGTTAGAAAGTGAGAAACCTAACTCCAAGGCCAGTTTCCTCCAGTCTGTTCCAAGTTGGCGTGATAATTTCCCGAAGTACGTGTCGCTCAACTGTTCCTCTGCAATGAAAAGGAGTTTGGTTTCAAGCTTTGTGCATGTGTTTTGTTTTTTCTTCTGGCGAGCTATTATAAGGGGTAAAAGTGTGCTGAGGTGGGTAGGCTCCAGTGGCGGATCCAGGATTTTCCAAAAGGGGGGGCGTGACTATTAATTTTGTCCCTCCCTCTTTTTTCCTTCTCTTTTTGAGTCTCTCTCGCTCTCTATATCTTGCTTTTAAATTTTTTTTCTGAAGGAAAAAGGGGGGCGTGCGCCCCCACGCCCCCCTGGATCAGCCCCTGGGCTCGTAATACGGTGATGGTCATCAATAATGTCGCCGATAATGGACCTCACTTTCGGCTCAGTCCATTATCAGCGAACAGGCCCCTTACTGTCCGAATTTGGCTCAAGTGGATTACATGTAACTGTATAGCATTTAAAAGTAAAGATCCATACTGTATTTCAGACCGAAACAATATTTAGTTAAAGATATACTGTCCGTGGTAATTTCGAGCTTCACCCCAAAAAAATGAATTCTTTTTTTAAATTGCTATTTTTCTAGCAATACAAAAGTTACTCACTTTTGAATGGGACATTGAACGAAAAAAAATGCCAACGTTTAGTTATCAAATAATTCGCAAATTTCGAATTATTGTAGTGCCACAAATGATTCAGCTATTGTTTAGTGAGGGCATAATGTGGGTTCAGCTACGTCCGCATTACAGTCGTAAAAGGATACACAAACTCACCCCGCAATCTGCGACAGTAGAAAAACGAGGAAAATCATTGGAAAGCTGTGAAATATTTATCCTCCAACGAACAGAAATATGAGTATATCAGTAGCACCAGAATACGTAACTCATTAGAAAGATATGTGAGCTAATATCTTCTCCGGAGACAGAAAAAGGCATTCAACTGGTTTTGGGTCGATTTTTTCTTTGGTTTTATGCATGTACTTTTTTAGTCCAGTAACGCTATTAAATGCTAGAACTGGCTTTTCCTTTCAAAGGCTGTAGTGGTTACCAGACGCGTATAAAAGACGGACTAGTGATTATTTTGTAGTCCCCCAAAATTAAGTACATGTAGCTCTAGATAAAAACGCTTCTTGTGGAGAACTGAAGATATTTCAGAGTGAAGTGAATTTGTATTTCGTTCAAAAAAGTAATTGTCCGTGACAATTCGTTAACAGGAAAGAATCTGTTTTTCTAGCGAGCACGGACAGTATCTTTTAAAAGTCAAATTCTAGACTGTACATGGAAAACTGAAGTAAAAGGCACATTTTCAAAAGTAAACCAAACTCGTAAATTACCTTATTTTGAAAAGAATAAAAAAAGATTAAAGCACAAGGGAACCCCATGGAACCGAATGATATTTTTGTGTTGCTATTTTGCCAGAATCAAGGCTTCCTCCTCTTTAAAGTTATTGCAGTTTTTCACAGCAACTGTCATTGGGCCTGTAGGTGATTGCCATGTTGCCTTATTTTATGCACTTTATTGCGTGAAGTCTGAGTACTTATTGTAGGTCCATATTCAATGTCTTTACACTGAATCACGCAGTAGCCTAATAAAAAAGAGACAACAAATTAGTGTTTTATCATATCATGCTCAACAAAGTGAACTGATTTGCAAATAACTCGGGATAACGATGCTGAAACGACTAATTAGCTGTAATGTATGTTTAGCGGGTCACAATGACACCATCAAGTGACCGAATAAGCTGTGAAATGAAACAACGTTGGTTTGGTCCAGAAATTGTGTACTCTGCGTCATTCTGTAGCTAACCAAGACCATGCTGACCAGTGACCACTGACCAAGAGAATGTTTACGCTAAACATTTTTGGGGGGCCGGGCCGGCCTTACTAAACAGAACTATTAACCATGTTAACCGTGCTATAATGCACAGCCTTTTTTTCTCTCTTTCTTAATAGTGTTTATGGTGATCAATTAAAACATTAAAAAACCAACAAGTTTTACGACTAGGTCTGCTCGTGCATGCATCTTTTTACACACAGGCCTATGTGTCATTAAAGTCTTTTAATGTCAACTGTCGAAAATAGGTGGCCAAACGAATGAAATGATACAGCAACCGTACATCACCATTTTTTTTAGGATGTGTAGTGGTTGATGATGAGCGAGCGTGATGGGCAATTCCATGAAGTGGGCAAGACCTTAAAATTTAGAATTTTTTTTTTGGAAGAACTTGGTTTTACATGATAGCCTACACACAAGGTTTCTGAAGAAAATGTTTACAACATCGTGTCTTGGGATAAAATGTAGTAAATACACACTTTTGTGCAATTCAAGTTTCTTTAATAAATAATGTGTTAAAGTTCTTTAACTTCATTTTATTGCTTGAAGAGGAAGATAGCTTGTAACCAACAAGTTTAACTAGACATATCAATTGATTCAACCTACAAATCAACACTGCAGTAGTTAAATTTTGTGAGTTTGATGGTTTAAGACCTCAGATTTGGGAAAATTTTACCCCCTTGTTATCCATGTAATGTAACTAACCCAATAATCAACAAAATTTTCTTAAAAGCTTTAGATTAGAAGCCTGACACCTAAATCTTCCTCCTCTGTGCAATGCTTAGTTAAAAAAAGGAAATTAAAATTATGAATATTGTAACATTTGGAATATAGAGGCAGTACAAATCCAGTTAGAACAAAAGAGGGCAGTCTGACATAATTGTTTACCCATGATGCATCTGTAAACACATGCTTCTTTTCAAGTGCTGCAGCCATCTTGCCATGCATAATAATAACCTTAGGTTTTACATGTAGACAACTGGACAGCAAGCCGGTGCTACCATACTATTCCAATAACTCCATATTGTGGTAATTAAAGGTGAGAAAAAGACAGTTACATGTAAGTGACCATTCTGATACAAGTACCCAGTATTTTAATTTATCACAAAGTAAAAGTTGACTACTTCAGATAATATAAAATAAAGAATGCTACAGTACTGTATGTCATGTATGTGTATGCGTACATATGTACATGTAAACTGGTTGGAGGGATCTCTGTTTAAAATTTCAACTTTAATTTTCAACAACTTGCTAACTGGCATTTTGTTGAAATTGAAGTATTATTCATATTAGAATTTGCATTTGGTGTGATAAAACTTTCATTTTTAAATTGCACATGTACTGCACATTTGTTTTCATTTAAATCTACACGTAGGCCTAATCATTCAGTGTAAAATATTATAGTGCATTGTTCATTAAGTCAAGGGCATCTGTTAATGTTTTCCTTTTTTACGTTTACATGGTAATATGTAGTATAAACACATCATACACCTGCAGTCGTAAACAAATGCAGTAATATTCCGGCTTACAAAAATCTGTTTTGTATTCTTGTCATGTCCTTAGATCAGTAATGCCTTTGACCAACAAAGAAACACAGAGGCGCTTCATGGAAAAATTGAAGGCATCTGGTCAGTATGACAATTACAGAAAGAAAAAAGCTGCTGCTGTGGGGGGGGGGGGGGGCTTACTTCATCCATAAAGTAGACTCATGTCCTCTTCTGTGAGGAGTATCCTGACTTACAAATTGGAAAGTCAAAGTTTGCTGAGCTTCGCCCAAAGCATGTCCTCCACAGCAACAAACTTCCTCACAATGTTTGCATGTGTCCATATCATGAAAACGCAATCAATGCCATCAACGCACTTCACAAGGCTCATCCAGAATTTCCACCCTATTCACATGATTACAGTCATTGTCCCCAAAGCAAATACTACATACATTGTAAGTACAGGGTATTCATCCAGTTTCTTTCCACGCACTGCCTCACTCTGGAATTCCTTACCCGTATCCCGTTTTCCCGTTTTCCCGCTAGTTATAATCTGTTCTGAATGCACTGAATGTGAGCTGGAAAGAGCACATTTCTAATGCTGTGCTCTACAGCGGGCTCCCAAAGTTACTGACAAGATCGCCAACAGACGAATGAGGCTCGCCGGCCACTGCGTCAGACGTAAGGAGCTAGCTAGCAGTTAGCCAGCTGGTGCTCTGGGAGCCCAGACATGGTCGCCGCAGGAGAGGACGTCCACCCGCAACACCAACACACTGTGTAGGGACACTGGGGCAGCTGCGACCGCTGAAATAAGAACACTCATGGAGGACCGTGTAACCTGGGTAGCCATTGCTAATGACCGGTTGAGGCCGCCATAAGTAAGTATAATATGTCCCAGTTCAAACGTAACGTCAACAGTCATCTCTACTCTGTAAATTCCTATCTTACTTAATCTTTGCTTACCTTTTCTTTCTTCTTGTTTAGGCCGCACCTTGAGTGGCCTTTTTTGTCCTTGTGCTTGGCGACCTCCTTAAAAAATAAAAAAATAAATAAAAAATCTCCCAGTATCGTTCCTCTGCAAGCAGCCATCCAGACAGTGCTGGATGAACGAGTGTCTAGATTGTAAGGATGCAGATGGATTCAAAAGGGCATACAACTTAGAGGGCTCCTTGCATACCCCATGTAGTTGGCTTGTCTGGAAATTGGATGAGGTTGGTAGAATGATGAAGATAGAGGAAGATGGAACAGTCGGTGAACTGGTGCAGCACATCCATATGTCAACTGTCACCACGAAACCCGGACAAAGTTGCAAAAATCGGTTTTCAGTTTTTGATATCTTCAAATTCTCTAGTTCACCAGCTTTTGAATGATATATAACTTATGTGGGTAGCCCTTCCCTGTAATTCCAATCACGGTACTTTCCACTTCAAATTCTATACAACCATCATTCGAAAAATGGTTCAAAAACATGTTTATTGTGATCCGATTTTATTTATTTTGGGGGAAATGCTAGGTGACTAGTTAAAGATTTCAGAGGTATGGAAATCTAAAAATCGACAATCCCACACAAAAATGACTTTACATGCTGTTTATGGGAAATGTATGGTTACGACTTTGTCCGGGTTTCGTGGTGACAGGTCACAAATATTAGTACGTGTGGAAAAACGACTGTGTTCCGTTGCGGATAAACCAAGTGTGTGATTGACCTTATTCCTCAATGCAACTTAGGCATTCGGTAATTTATAAGTATGTGCCAGTGGGTCATGTGACAGGTACATCATAGGTTTCCGTTTGCTAATGAAAGGCTTTTTAAAAAAACGATGTGATTTTCTATTCAAAATGAAAGTTAAGATTATTAGGTGGATGTGATTTTAACAAAGGGCATCCAAAATTACAGTCGAACCTCATTAATACGAGCTCGGTTAAGACGAGATCCCGAATAAGACGAGCATATTTCGTCAGTCCCTGAATCTTTCAATGATTCAGTAAATTTCTTTGAAATGATGAGACAAAAACTCTTCTGAGATCGCTGTTTTATCTTGCCGAGCGTAAAGCTATCAATAGAAAGGTGCTAATCAACACAGCATTGACGCTCGCTAATCCGATGCGGCGGTTTCCACGGAGAGGGCATGCCGTTAATTCCCGTGCCTGCTAGAGCTAGAGGTTTTGGGTTTTTTGTGGACAATGGGTCTTGCGGTTCTCGTGCCGGGAGAGGGGTTTTTGCGGAGACAATGGCTTTTCAATTGTAGGATGAAAGATCGTCAAAGAAATTACCGACTTCTTCAAACAATCACAACACAAAATGTGTTGCCGACATTCCCTTACCAGCCTGCCTGCAAAAATGTAAGCCCAATCACACGACGAAGGCCGGCCGTCTTGAAAACCAGGATGTTAGCGCCCTCATTTGTCCAGAAATATAAATCCGAGTTACTTTTCAGAGCCATTACAAATTTCCGAAAATATTTATCAGTAAAAAAAATCAAACGAAACCCTGCCCAATTTATAGATATGAAAACAGTTTAATGGCCGGCGCGACAACGAAACCAACTTTGGCCAATCAAAATCCATGGCCGGTGACACGTGCGCACACACAAGGGAATTACCCATGATGAGAAATCACCACATGTACATGCACGTGCGTGATGGCCGATGGGGAGTTGTAAATGATCTGAAGACGGGCTGGGGACGTACGGGTATAACTTCTTGTGGTTTTGAAACTGTTTAGTGATTTTGTGTGGCTTTCACTCTGAGGTGAAATGCATTTGGACAATTTTTTTTAAAAACATAGGGGCCTAATTGGAAAGGTACAGTGTACTGCGTGTTAGTTACCAAACACAAAAAGATGTCGATCGGCAGCACGATTTGTGCGTCGTCGACTACTTACGTGCATGCAGCTAGCGTTATCGCTGTTGCTGATTCTAGTTCGCCCCGTCGTCGAACTGACCGAACTCTGTTGTCATCATTAGGTTTGCAAATTTTTTTCAACAATATCAGGTTCATATGACAATCATTTTAATAAACGATAAACAGTTCAAATGCATTACATGTACATTTTTCAACCGAAGCACATGTACATGATGTGTAATAGCCCATGTGTAGACATTACATGTACACAATGGATAGGAAAACCCGCGGCCCGGATAAGACGAGGGTTTTGTGCAAGTCCCGAGGACCTCGTACTAACGAGGTTGGACTGTACATCCTGCTCTGTTCAGAACAACATCTGAAGCCTGCAAACTATTGTCCCACCATGACAAGGAGTATATTGTGACATCTGGGTTTGACAGCTTCAACCTCATTGTGATTCCGAGCTGTGAGATTTTGGACGCCCTTTGTTAAAATCACATCCACTTAATCCTGGGATCCTTTCCAATTGAATAGAAAATCACATCCAGGGGTTTTATAGTGTACTTTTTCCTGTCTTTTCATCAAAGCCAGGCAGGCTAATATGAGTAAAATTCCACATTTCGTGCAATTTATATCCCGTGTATTTTCTGCTGGTAACGATTACCTTGCACAATTTGAGTTTCTTGAACAATATGACATCCTTATAAAACTGTACCTATCAGACCAGTCATCCCAATAAAATAACACCGTTCCCTGGGAGCCTTTATTTTTCAGTCTTACCTGGTACTTCCAACGCCAAGTCGTCACGGCCCGTTTCTTTCAGAGCGTCCCTCAGCTTTTGATGAGCTTCTTCGGGGTACTCCATCCTTCGTCGCCAGTTGACCAGCATTCTTAAACACTGTTCAAGCATTTCGCCTGGGTTATCGAGCTCAAACATTTCTACCTCAACAGCTGAGAAGTTTAACTCGATGGCCAGGCCCCTCCAGTCTTTTCCAAGTTGATGTGATAATTTCAAGAAGTATTTATCACCCAACCGTTCTGTAATGCAAAGTAGTTTATAATACGTTCAACATGTTTACTGCACTGGAAATTATTGTCTTAAACTTGATGTGCCAATGCTGCTAGCCTCTAGTCTTTG
>JAULKO010000102.1:1417178-1427229 GCA_032356045.1 Mediaster aequalis | reverse complement strand
TTATTATGAATTACTTGCGGGGGATGGCGCATTTCACGAGAGGGTGTGAAGTACTTTACACAAACCGACGAATTTTCAAATTTTGCATTTACGTCACATACGGATCTTTCTTACAATTGGATTTAACACGTTCATTTTTAACTTTGAATTTTCATTTGTCACTTTCTATTGAAACGTTACCATTGATTTTGCATCTATGTGTTATTTGGGGCCAAATTGCTGGCTATTATTGCAGACAATTGATTTCCAGCCAAGATTTTTTAACTTATACTGAAAAGTAGCCACATTGTGCTCCTATATCTTTAAAAAGGCAACAATGAAAGTTCGCAGTTGTTTGCGAACGTCTTATTTTGTTTTGCTTCTTCAGATTGGCGAGTTACGGAATGACGAACATTATTCTTCTTTTTTTTTAATCTCCGTGGAGATTATTTTGATATGAAAATCAATTGTTCTATTGCATTACGAAGGTTAGCACAGAATAAACATGAGCCTAATATAGATGACTAAATAACTTAAGGGGTGGAGTCAAGATGATGAAAAAACAACGGTACTTTGCGAGAGGACAAAATAACGGACAATAATTATTTTAAGTAACAACAATAAGAATTTCCTATTCTCAGGGCCTGCAAGATATCGACATTTAATTTACTCTTTTTTCTTTTCTTCAAAGAGAAACACCGAGACACGCGTCATTTGATAAACAAATGAGAGCGAAGCAATACGCAAGGGGTTATACATTAAAGACGGGCTGGCCGCATCTGCCGTGGACCGACGCGCAATTTGACAAGATAGCACTTGACGGGCTCAGTACGGTAGGGAACCTTAATTGCCTGGCGACTTACACGGAGTAAACCGGCGAGGGGATGGGGAGCGAGAGAAAGAGAGTGTGTGTGTAGTGACGGGCCCAGCTAAAGTGTAATGGATGATTTCAGTCTTCATACCTGTAGTAAAACCAGCTTTATTTAGTAATCCTCTGCATTTGTGTGAATCACATGTTTACACATTCATCTCCATGGCTCTCAAAGTTGGAGTAGGTTTTTTATTTTATTTTTTATTTACAGGACGTGTCTCCCGGGGGCCGGGGTCGGGAGGCGCACCTGACCGCCGTGTCGTCTCGCCGAGGTCGCCGGGGCGGCTTCGTCTGTCTTAGTCTCCCGCGCGGTCGCGGTCTGTATATCGGCCTCGGGGGGAGAAGAAGAATAGAAATTGAATTGGGCGCAATCACAGTCAACAAAAACCGATTTCAATTTTCCCAATTGTAATGGAGAAAGGAACGCGGGACTAATTTACTCAATGCGTCGCCACAATGAATGCGTTTTGCACCTCTCACCCTGGCGTGCCGTGTACTTTTCTATGGCACTCCGAACCCGAATCGTGTAAACAATTTACCCGCGTTAGTCAGTTTTGGGGTTGGCATTAAAGGTTGGAACACTCAAATATTATCATTTTTAGTTTATACGCGGAGTAATCAGAGCCTGAACCTGTGTCGGTCGGCGGAACTGGGCCGAGGGATTTCTGGTGTTATTCTGGCCCTGTCTAGTCAGATAAACGATGCGGGGTTGATGCAGCTCAGCCATGAAATAGCCCACTGTTCACCGAGGAAAGGGGGAAAATTGAACATTGTCCGGTCGCACAAAGGCAGCGGGTTTTGTGAGAGTTCGGTCGCTGGGTGGAGGTCGGTCGGTAGACCTCTGTTTGAATTACTTTGACACCAAGATGGAACGCTTCCCTCCCAGTTCATATTTGTACGCGCATAATCGATTGGACTTTTTCTCCTGCCGGATCGGTTGCCGTTCCTTTCTCCTCTCCCATGGTGACCAGACATGACCTCTTGATTTGGGGGCGGAGTCAGCCCACCAACACCAAGGAGGCAAACTCGTGTCCATGAACGCAAGTATGCTGACTAGAGGCCTAGTCCATTATCAGGGGAAAATCTGGAGAATTCCAAATATTTACTTTTTAATTCCTGATCTATTTTGAAGTCGTCTATAAAGAAGAAAAAAAAAAGAATCGACAATTTGTTTTAAGTGTTTCTGGTAATCACGTTTGATCACCGAGGAAACGGAGGCAAACGACATTTGTTTTATCCAAATCAATATAAACCAGTACTGGAAGTAAAACAAATGAGTTAACCATTACAAAGACGTGTTGCAACCACACAATAAAATGGTTGAATCGTCTAACGGTATCGTCTACTTTAATTACACTTCAACCTAGCATATTATGGGAAAATGTCACTGGTCGTCATAGAAAAGAACAATGTAGCACTATGCAGGGGGTCTGGGGACTCGACGAGTGGATTCAAAAGGTGGGCTGTTTTTAACTTTCGCGCCTTTGAAAAAGAACATTACAGCATTCATACAAGAATTCCCCTAGAAATGTCGATACGATTTGTCGGGTAATGATTTAAAAACTATACTCACAATGTGGTCTGTTTTTTTTTTTTTATTTCTTTTTTACAGTGTTGGCCAATTACATGTATATACTTCACCTTCTGCAGGATTTTCGCAGGACTGGCCTGCTGTTTATAACAATAGATTCGCCACTACAGGGTTTATTCACCTTTGCAAGTTCCAAAACAAATCAGGACATCACGTACAGCGGCGTCTGACTGTGCACAGTTAGATCGGGAAGCTAGGAGTCCGAATTGAGTGTGTTTCATCGTCCAATTTGGAACCGCGCAGAAAAAGGACCAGCGTTTAACACAATCGCTTCTGGTCTAACAATTACAGAATCAAACTTGATGAAAATGTTTACAGATGATAAAATAACGATTGACAAACACCATGTGGAAAAAATATATTGGGAAAGAGGCGATTTTGCTTTAATCATCCAACAACAAAAAGTGTTGTTGTTGTTGTTGTTGTTGCTAGTGTTGCTGTTGGTGCTGTCGTTGCTGTAGTTGCTGTCGATGTTGTCGATGTTGTCGATGTTGTCGTTGTTGTCGTTGTTGTCGTTGTCGTTGTTGTTGTTGTTGTTGTTTGTTTGTTTGTTTTTCTGGGAATGGAAAATCTGTATTTGTTTTAGCTTTGTTCTGTTATGGGCCTACAGGAAAAAAGATAAAGCATCACTAACTTATTTTTCCAGTTTCATCTCGAGACTTCCCAAAGTTATCACGACAGTGATTTTAAAAACACAGTCAGCTCTCTTAATGTTCATTTCAAGACTGTACATCATCCAGTTTTATTTTATAGTTTGAACCGCCCAAACGTAATCGATTATTCTTCACCAGAAAAATACATATTAACACGTTCATTACACGAGTTTTCATTTTTGCCTTTTTAATATAGGAACACAATGTGTCTACTTTCAGTAAACATTTAAAATCTAACCTGAAAATCAATTACCTCCAATATAACCCCAATTTGGCCTTAAATAAGACACAGATTCAAACCCATGTCGAACTTTTCAATAGAAAGCGAAAGGTGAAAATTCGCAGTTAGAAATTAATGTGTTATACACAGAATAAAAAAAATGCTCTTTCCAAGTAGAGGGTTCGCGATTTTGTTTTAAAGAAAAATCCAAGAACTATGGATACACGATAGCCTATATATTTCTATGCTTCCCTGTGTTCAATGCAATAAGCCAAGCTTATGCTGTACCGTGGGTGTATGTGTATATAGTGGCATTTTATTTATTTATGTTCAGTCTTTTTCGGGGGGGGGTTCTTAAACATTTGATCTTTTTCAGATTATTTGTAGAAAGTCAAAGTGGAAATAAGCTTTAAGACTTTTTGGTTGTGATTGTAGTATCAACATTACAACATTCCGTAAATCTCTAGATCATTTTCAAGTTGTTTAAATTTACAAATTCATGTCTTACTAATAATGAACTTGAACTTTGAGTATTGTTAAATAAACTAAACCTAACCAAGTGGATATGTGCCACGCCCTGATGAAAACAGAAATATGTTGCCGCGCGCGGCCAATGAAGAATACATTTTGACATCCGGTGGTTAGAAATCTGGTGGACTACGATCGTTTCGAATGTTCAGTTTGTTCTATTATACATCGTAAAGGAAATGCTCACGTGATTAATGGTATTCTTTTATTGACGTATTCTTTCATTCAAGTTTTCCACTTTGAGGCTCGTTAATACATGTATCAGAACTGTTATCAACTATAAATGCGATAATTCACTCAACAGCACCCCGTCTATAAACTGTATTACCTGTTCAAAATGAGCTACACGCTCGCACCTTGCATTAATGAGAAGCCTATTTAGTATTTTATTTGCAATGACGCATAATTGTGTTAGTTTGTTTTTTATTTGTTAGTTTGTTTGTTTGTTTTTCTGTTTGTTTTTTGTTTGTTTGTGTTTGTTTACTTATTTCTGATTGAGCGCGTCACGTTGTTATGAACACACAAATATTTACAAATGGAAACTCTTCGCATATCACATTCCTCCGTAGGGGAGCAAACAGCAAATGTTCAGTTCTTCTCATTAAATATAGGGAAGTTTCTGGGGAAAAAAACTATCAATTTGTATTCAATATTATTGTTGGCATTCAGTTTTACCCTATAACAAAACTCGTGTGAAATGCAATAAACATTGTCTTTTACCATTATGACTGCGATTGGGATACAGTTTGAAACGCTCAAGATTTCTTTATTTTATGCTTCGTGTATTTTAGCAGGTTTCCAAAGTACATACAATGATTTGTTCTGCTTGTGATATTTAGCTCAAATTTAATGTACATTTAATTTAACTTGTGCAACTGTACGCATTTCCAAAAGGTGACACTGCTCAATAAATCACGTTCACATTCAGAAAAACACAGGATTTGCTCGGTAATGAATACACTTGTTCTTGTTGAGTATTCAGTTCTTACACCAAAACGTGTGGAACTGATAAGCTACAAATGAAACACCATTATGTAAGAAGTAGAGTTCATGTTAACATTGAACAATCTTGTCATAATTAAGTTTCTTGTCAATAATCAGTTTGCAAATGTTGCGCTTTGCTTGAAAATACGTGCAGTTCTTTGACACATACCGATTTTACGAAATCTCAACACATCGTGTGTGTGTGTGTGGCTGATCATACGCGAGAGAATTTGGACCAAAATATATTTCTATTGGCACAATAGCATTTAAGGATAATCCCCGGTGATTTGAGGGATTTAGAGGCATTAACTCTACAAAGAAATTCAAAGCTGCCGGCACCATTAAAGAAAAATACGAATTGTTTTTTTTGAAGGCTTGACTACCAAAATGCTATATACGGGTTTTCTTCACGCTCGATTCAGCTCCATGAAACACCCCAGTGGCTGGACGGATGACACAGATTGTGAAAGCCTGAACTCGCGTGAAATGGCTGCCGCACAGAGCGTTAATTGATCCGTGGGTTTCTGGGTCTATTACTTGTTAGAATGCATCTACATAAACGGCATCGGGTTACTACACTTTTTTTACTCCAGAAAAAAAATCAAAGTGTTGTGGTGAGATTTCATGTGTAGGTCAGTCAAATCAGCAAAAACCACGAACCCGTTTGGTCGTTTTCGCCTGACACTTTCTATCGGAAAGTTACTCATGGTTTTGCATGCATGTCTTTTGGGTGCTAAATTTTCAATTTTTTTACTGAGAAGTAGCCGCATGCGCTCTTATATCTTAAAAAAGGGTAAAAATGAAAAGTTGCAGCTAAAAATGAACGTGTTCACAGACGCATTCGAACAGAAATGATGATTTGGGAAACTATACAGCTTGGCAAAACGACGCCAAATCATCGTATTATTCAAATTCTACTCTCCAGGGTCAAAGTCCTTGCACATGCGGATGTATTATAACTCTCAAGTCTACGTCAAAATGAAAAATAAGCATATCTGTATTAAGCTTTGGGATCAAAATGTATATGACAAGCCGTGATAAAGATGTATTTGTTTTGAAACCGATCATTCAATTACCTTTCATCTCATTTCAACCTTCATCCCATTACCGGCGAACATTAGTTTGCAGAGTCTACATACTCAAAACGCATGAAAGTGCACCCGTCGCAATAAAATATGCCACAAGGTTAATGAGGCGATTGGGTGAAAAGGGGGTGTAGGGTTCATAAACTTCCAGGGAAGAATTAAATAGTACCCACTGAATTGCAGACAATGCCAATTCTCAACTGACGCATTGTTATTGTTCACCTATTCAACACCTGGGTCTAACCCCCCCCCCCCCAAAAAAAAAATGCCAACCGTAACGCATAAACACACTCTGATTAGAATGATTATAAGCACAAAACCACGGGCGGCCATTTCTGACTGAAAATGAATGTGATTTGAACATGCTAGTGACGCTTCATTTGATGCACAATTCCCATTAAAGGGGCTTTCTGGTGCCAGCATCACATTCGAGGTAGACAGAACCACCTTTTAAGGACAATTAGAGCATCACACAATACTCCAAATGTGTGACCAGTTCAATCCAAATTCAGTTAGGGTATAGTCATTTTCTCTGTCTACAGCGAGCCAATTACAACACCCGCCAATGTCTTTGGCCGTGCCGGCGCGAGTCAGCCTTGTGTTCGGCGGCGCACGGAGCCGGGAAACACCGTCGATCTGTCATAGAGCCGCGGTCGGACCCGCCGCAGTCTGGGCAGACTCGAGAAAGTGGCTAACGAAATTAAGCGCAATGAAAAGACTAATGATGATCTTTTAATTGAATTCCAATCGCAGATGGCAATGTATATCTTCCGCTAATTAGATGTGCCCAATCCTTTCGTGAAAGTCTTGTCTGGCACGGCGAAGGGTGATACTTGGTGAAGAAACAATGACGAGAGAAAAGGAAAACTGACATCAGCATGCATGCATATTGTGTTGAAACACCACAACAGCGCTGATGAATCCACAAGCTAATCCAATGTCTACGCTCTTGGCTAGATACCACGTACGCAGAACACTTTGTTTACACAAATCGCAGGTAGAAATCATCAGAAACGGGGAAAACGTACCCAAAATTGATGACTGCATTTCTGACTTCTGCGAGCGGAGCACGCGCCTGTATTTGCCGAGGAATAATGCGGTTCTCGCCCGGCCGACAGAGTCGGGCGCAACGCGGCGAGTCCCCATTGTGTATTCAAGCGAAGATCAGATCAAATTACGGCCTGTGTTTCAATAATAATTACAGACGGATAAATCTGAGGTTTGCTTAGGAAGATTATCTTCTAATCGGGAAGTAAAATCAATGTTTTCGGCTGCCATGGTTATTTTTAGCAGTCCAGTCGACAAGCGTTATTCGAGGTTTGAAAAAGCTTTCTAAACTGTTATAGAAGGCAAAAATCAATCGTATGAAAATTACCACACTAAACAAAAAACACTCAATCGCATAAAAGTTAATAAGAAAAAAGACACAAAAACAAATCAACACATTCTTACAAATACAAACGCATTTTTAAACTTACCCAAAGAATAATGCTCAGATAACGCTGAGCAACAGTACTCCAATCTCACTTACAACATGATTTTTCGTTATCTTCCGGTGCCGATCGCAGAGACAAAAGATGTTTGTTTGTTTGTTTGTTTTTTTGCCAACTCAAAACAGGGTGTCTTCTCACGGTGCAAGCCAAACGGTTGAAGTCAAACGTGGGCAGCTTCGTCTGTCAGCATTGAGAGGTTGGCGAACATTGTTCCTCACAACTCAGTCAATCCGGTGATCCAGAGTTGAGTCAAATCCTCTACAACAAAAAGCCCGCACTGAGCCAACCGGGGCATTGTTCCTAGTAAGCGAGTCCCATTTCTTTCCCCTCTCACTCGTTTCCACTGCCGAAGCGCTGCAATGAAAGACAGCCACGAGGCGAATGCGGCTAGACCTATAAGTCAGTACCTTCCAGGCCTGGCTGTGCTCTATTGAGCAAAGGCGTGCGCACATATTTGTGAGAAGCCCCTATTTATGTACAGAAAATTAAACAACTGAAGAAGGTCCTTGGAGCGGAAGTAATCGCTTTTCGGAGACTTTCATACGGGGCAAAAGCCCGAGTCACGGCGGCTCTTCAGAAGCTGAGCGCGGGGGCCGCGGGGCCCAAGCCTCCCGTTCAGTCGAACCCCTATAGCCGGGGAGATGGAAGGAGAAAGAGAAGGGGGGAAAGGGGGAGAGAGCATGGGTAGAGCGCAGGCGGCCCCACAACCGTTGGGGGGTTTGGGGCTTCACGGTTGCCGAGCAGAATTTTTTTGCTTTTTTCTTTTTCTCCCTGCGAGGCTGTCTCTCATTTGAAATAATCAACGGCAGCGGGAGGGAGTTAATAATTGTTATTTTTCAGAGTGAGCAATAATCAGAAACGCCCGGGCCGAGTTCGTTCTCCTGACTTTTTTTTCCCGAGCGACGCGCTTGGGTGGTTCTTCCGTTCGTTTCTCCCGAGCGAGTGCGAGACCGACTTGACCTATTTCCGAAGTCTCTCCCAGTCCTTCCCACTCTGAGCCCCTCCGGTGGTCATTGCAGGACCCCCGGCCTCGGCACCGGCATCAACAGAAAAATTACTACGCTGATAATCCTTACTATATTAGTTCTTTACTCTATGGCCATTTCCACAATGCATACTTGATTGATTTTTATGCCAAACAAGGTAAACCTCATAATAAACCGTACACATTTTTTTTTGCTTGGTAGAACGCCGGGATCAACGGGTCTCCCTCACAAGCCAATGTACGCCGGGCCGGCGCGGCCGGCACCCCTTTGAATTCGAGCGGTAAAGAGCCGGCGCGGCACAACTTCAAAACACTTATTCTGGCCCGGCTCAGCCCACCGGATTGTTCAGCGCCGGGACGCCTTTGAAAGTGATATATTATGAAAAATCCGATTTTTATTGTCACCACTGGATTAGCTTGATTTGTTGTGTAGCCAAGATTTTTTTCCGACCGCTTTTTTTTTTTCCTTTTTAATTTTGCTTGCGGACAAAATTCGGCAATGAGTTTTGAACGCGTGGATTAAGGCATGAAGTGCAGAGTCGCTAGTGGCGCATTTCAAGCGTGATCCTTTGTGCGGTTTGGAACAAATTTAAGGAAATGCCAAGCCAGCCACTCAGACCGGGATCTCTTTTTTTCAATTTAAGTAAATAAAATGATGTTAACGGTTCCACAGCAGGCCTTGTCACCTGCCGGTTAGTGGAAACAATTCTAATCATGAATGTGGATTTACACACATTTGGAAAATAAATAAAAGCTGACGAAAGTGTCGACATTATTTTTGTTAAAAAAGAAAAGTACAATAGGTTGAATACATTCATTTTGTAACCACGCATTTTCATTTGTCTTTTGCTATTGGAAAGTTGCTGATGGTTTTGCATGTATTTCGTATTGGGGGCCAATACGAATCACGTGTTTCGTAATTGGGGGCCATATTCTGCCAAGATTTTTTAAATTGTTACTGACGGGAGCCACATTGTGCTCTTATTACTTTAACAAAGCACAATTGAAAATGAGTACAGGGAACGTGTTCTTTATGTCCCCGAAAGTGTTTTCACAAATAAAGTTATTTTGTGTCATATAAAGGCACGACACCTCCAAATACGAATGAAAATTAAACAAAGCATATCAATAACAAAATCGCATTCTCCCATGCTTTTACTGCTGACATTGTTTGCGTGAAAACATTAAGCGATTTATATAGGTTATTGTAAGGCAGGAATAACAAATTGCCATTGTCTCTTGTTGTGTTCAGAATCTTGATGCCCAATTATTTCCAGCTCCTGATAACTGTTTCATCAGATTTTGTTTACTGATGTTTAAAAGTAAAATCTGAGTTTGGCATTGAAAACATGTTGTCACAAGATGACGTCAATTTATCTTTGAACTCACGAAAGAAAATCCGAGTCATCCTTGATCAAATCCAACGGCTCATGAAGCTTGTCAGAATGTGCCTCTGTTTTTAGAACCAGCTAGTATAGGTAGGTTCATGAAACGTTCATAGAATAATACTTGTTTCCTCTCTGTTTGTCATTGAAATTATTGTTGACTTTTTCAGTTTTGAAATTCTGCTGTGACGAAAATGAACGGTGGCGTTTGGCATGACACC
The DNA here is from genome assembly GCA_032356045.1 of Mediaster aequalis. Taxonomy (NCBI): domain Eukaryota; kingdom Metazoa; phylum Echinodermata; class Asteroidea; order Valvatida; family Goniasteridae; genus Mediaster; species Mediaster aequalis. The sequence continues at coordinate 1,417,234 of JAULKO010000102.1, read as the reverse complement.
CGGACGCGATAGCATTCTTCCAGCGATTAAAGAAACAGATTGTTGACAGATTTCCC
>JAULKO010000102.1:1375628-1390098 GCA_032356045.1 Mediaster aequalis | reverse complement strand
AACCCCCCCCTCCCCCCCCCCCCCCCCCCCGTAGAACCGCGCCTGATGCCTGTCACTCAATAGTCGGACTGTCCATCTGAGTTAAAACCTAGGACATTTTGAAACTACGCGTTTCAGTCTCCTGCTTCACGATTTCGGTCTCCAGGTCCCGGAATCTACCGGCCCCAAGGGGCGGTTTGGTCTTGCTGTCGTGTACACATGCATGGTACATCCAAACATGATCCAAGCCTCCAATTCAAAACTGGAGCTGGTACCTTCATTTTGTTAATTTAAAGGCCTAAACCCCACGGGTAGAACTTTGGCCGGAGCTGATGGCGTAGATTGAAAAAATTACCCACGGTCTGTTTTGAAATATGACGGGAAAATGCAAGGAGAACGATCAATTGCACAAGTGCTCATTACTTCTCAATAATTTGCTATACATTGCATGTTGGAATCAGTTTTCCTCAATATCCACTATGCTATATGCGAAATATTAGCATAACGTTGTATGCACACCTGCGTAATTTTCTCCTTCTTTACTAATCCACTCGAGTGCTATTTCCACAGACAGGTAATGATGTGTGTGAGTGTGTGCTAAACAAAACCCAAAAAAAAAGCAACTGCTATTAATGGCTGATTTTTCCCGCTCTTTTTCCCCGCCAGTTTTGAGTGTAGTAGTGTACGTAAGAACTTTGTTTTCCCATTTCGGAACAGTCTTTGAAGATTTGTTTCCAAGTAGACTTTGTTATAAGGTGTGATGCATCCCAAAGGCTTAAGACATTGGTTTGGATGCAATACGAACGTGACCTTTCAACAAAGTGGAAGACGTTTAGTTAAGGTGGAGGAGATCAGACAAGACGGTAACTCGCCTGTTTTGCCCGCAGACTGAGACCTGGCTGTGCAACATGTGCCAAAGGCGGCGGCGATTCCTCGCCACCTCCGGCCTGTGGCACGTGGGCCGCCGTAACAAGCGGTTCTCGGGCTCCAAGCTACAGCGGCGCAGTAGTTTGGACGAGACAGAAAGCGCGCTCAAAACAGTAAGTCGTCTGCTCATGTCAGAAGCAGCCTGGCCGCGCCCGCAGTGGGGGATTTCAACAACGAAAACGGGTGACGTCATTTTTCTCCCCAACGCTGTTAGAAATTTAACTCGGAGACGCAGATATTTGTTGTTGTTGTTGTTGTTGTTTTGGGGGCTCACAAATTCAACACCGACACCCAAGCGTTGAATGAAATTACAGAAAAGCACATAATGGGTGTTTCGGAACGGCCATTCATCATGGCCGCCAACCCGACCCATCACTGGCCACGTTCGATGGAAACCCTCACAGGGCAATAAGCGGCGGTTATCAAATATTCGTTTCAAATTACTGCATGGCATTGATGTAGTACTTTTTTGCAGTGCTTAGCTTGCACGTTCCGCTCAAGGTGCTTATATGGCAGAGCTTGTTGTACACGCAAGAGTGGGCCCAGTGCTTGCGTACATACATGTATTACCGCCGTTGTCAGCTCGGGGAGTGTGGAATTTCCATGTGCTTGAAACTGCTCTGGCAAACAGTGGTTGGCAAACAGTGTCCGTAGAGCATTTTATTCAAGAGCTTTTGAATATGAAATCCGCGATTACCTTTTTCCCCTCCTTATTTTATTTCACATCATTACCTGTCTGTGGTTTTGCACTCTTGAACACTTCATTTATTATGTATGCACAATAATTCTTAGACATTGCTCTTGTTTTAGTTCATTCCCGAACTCGGTATGTCTTCTTGATCATGGCAATATTTTTGGACAACTAATTCGTTGCAAGGGGAAATTCTTCCCCAGCGACTAGTGAAACTGAACAAAAATCAACTCTTCGTGTTTTAGAGGGGTTGAAACCACAATCAAAAGGCATACCAAATCGGGGTGATTGCCGCCGATTGCTTTCAGCATGGCTTTCGTTGACGTATATATTCCTAATTACTGGTCTTGTTTAAACAGTAACTGTTGTTTGCCTACGGTATGTTGTCCAATATGGATTTTTTCACCGTTCACATTGTGTATTCATTGTTTCATTTGAGTGTATTTTGTTCGTATTATTACAACGCCCATGGCGCCTCGGGACATTCGTCCTGATGTTTATCTACAGTGTTAACTGAAGCTTGGAGATACAAGCATCCAAGTCCCCGATGAAGTCCTACTCACACAAATTATAGACAAGTCAGTTTGTTTGATTTATTTTTTTGTTTTTTAATGTTTTTTTGCTTGTACGAGGCACATATACCGCCGACTTCGCGACATCAGTTACTAATGGACAAATCTCACGGAACAACGATGGAGTTAAATGGGCGCCTGCATTCAGGAACGATATTCGCTTGGGTTAATTTGCAACAAGGACTGGTTGCCTGGCAACGATCAAGGATGGAAGATTGATCTGATGCAGCCTTTCTGTTGTTCCGCGCACGTACCGCGCAAGGTTAAGACGGCGTTCATTGTGCAGATTGTCGGGTATGGTTGTGGCTTACCATTTCAAAACGAATTAGTATATTCATGTTATAAGCAAACTAAGCAAAGGGTATCTTTCACAGTCAAATTGGCGATGATAGTGGGGTTTCATTTGACGCGCAGACAACTAAAACCCAGGTCCGTACCCAGGGAGGGGACGGGGGTACTTATCCCGCCCCTCCAAAAAAAAAAAAGGAGAAGAGAAGAAGAAGGAAGTAGAAAGAAATGTCTCCAAAGGTTCGAATTTTCGATGTTAAAAAAATACATAGAAATAATTTGGGCGTGATGCTATACGGCATTACGGGTTTTATGACTTCTGACTAGCGCCCCCGAACGAAGATATTGACATGAATTGGGAGACCGCCAACATACGGCAAGATGGCTCAGTTGGTAAAGCGCCGGTATGGCAATACCGTTTAAGTCCCGCTCAGTTCTTAGTTAATTGGTCACTCTAAAACATAACAGAAACACCGTGTCCCAAGAATCTGTTGTGTGTGTTCATATGCATGCATTATGTTTAAATGTTTATGTAATGTATCGAAAGCAATACCACGTCACCTGTGGTACTAGCGCCCCCACCCCTTAATTGTTGATCGTCTTGAAAGTCTCGATATGCCTACATTAGTCAAGGCAATATAGATCCTGCGTTATAATGACGCCATGACGGCAGTCGACCGTTATTTTAACCTATTTTGCCGAGCAGTCAAGATTCGGTTGGGGAGTTTTCGGCCATAAATTAGCAGCCTGTACATCCACAAGTATATCCCGTATATCCACAAGTCCTGAGTAATGGATGCATGTATTTTTGCTAGTGATTAACTGGCTCGAGAATATCCGTCCACACGATTGAATGCCGTGGAGCTGGGCAGGGGACCCACTTAGCAATGCGTAATTAGTTGCAGCAACATTAGGCTATTTACGGAGCTCATTTGCCAAATGGCACCAGATCCTGCCTCGCATGATCCACGTTCCGGCCGTCTCGCTCGGGTATTTTCCCCTTCCGTTGTTGACGTCACTGGGAGCTCACCGTTTATTAAAGAATACATTTACTGGATATACTCCTTCAACTTGCAGAGGGGTTGTATCATTGGACAACAATATTCAAATGGCCACCATTCCCAGTACAGAACTGTGAACCTCTGGGAATATGAAGAAAAAAACACCAGGAAAATATACTTTAAATAATATAAATCGTCCACCACATTTCAACATGAAGGTTATCAAGAAAAAAGTATATCAAGCTTCTCTCAATTTGGTATAAATTTGCCACTGTTCTGCAAAAACTGTTCGTTAAAACCACAACAGTGATATTCTTATTGGGGTGCTCGCCTTTAAACACAACGAAAAAAATCAACAGTGTCGTGACAACAAAAAGGTCAAACTGTTTAATTATTATTATTATGGGGGTGTTGCGATTCAAAAGACACACAAATCATCAAAAGCATGAAGAGAGCCGAGCGGAATTACTGAGAAAGATGAGTGCCATTTGCATTGATGGTGGCCGTATTGGATTCCAATAATTAGTTGTAATTTATCACTTTTGAATGAATTTTTCTGACTGAATTATGAAGCGAGTGTTTGATCTGTTTATGTTGTGACTGAACAAATGCATTTATGTACTATGCATTCTCATATAAATAGCAAAAAAAACAATACGTGATCGCAAGTTAATATTCACGGTCACTATAGTAACCATGGAACCCTTGCAGAATTGTTTTGTATCTTCTTTCGCACTATAAAAGTTAGGAAAACTCCCCAAATGTCAGGCCCATTGGAAGCAGGTCTGGGGTAGTTTACGAAAAAGCCAGGTGGCCTGTTGAACACGCCTAGACGTGAACATTGAAATAAGTAGTTATTGGCGCGTGCTTTTTAAGATAAGCAGTGTGCACATGCGCGCTCTTTAAAACTGCTAAAAGGGTAGATAATAAAGTTCAAACGTTTTAAGATTTCCCTACAGAGACGTGTGCCGTTTCAAGCCTTAGCTGCGTCCAAATATTTAACTGTGGTGCGAGTAAGCCGCTCCGTGAATACGAAGAACACGTTCACAAACGAATGTTCATGTTTGCCTTTTTACAGATATAAAGAGCGCATGTAGTGTGCCTACCTTTCAGTAAAAATTAAAAATCTTGGCTGAAACAAATACAATACAAAAATCTTTTTTGGGGGGCACAAAAACGTACCTTCAATATGAATGTACGTTTTTGTGCCAAAAACAAAGATTTTTGTTTAGGCCCTCTATGCCTATTTTGCCTGTACTGCACATTTGCCGTTGCCTCGAAGTGTCTCATTTACTCACGCTGGGTCACAATTACCTGCAGTATATAGTCCCCAATTTGGCCCCAAATAAGACATAGATGCAAAATCATGTGCGACTTTTCGATAGAAGGTGAAAAATGAAAATTCGTAGTTTGCGAATTCAACGTGCTGAAGACCTCCGACCTGGGTAAGGCGGCGGTGGGCCGATGGAGTGATTTTAATTTAAGCTATTGTGAACCGTTAGTCACCATCATCAGCCCCACTGTGTCCATTTAGAGTGGATTTCGAGAACGTCATGGGCAGGCCGGTTTGGGGAGGTCGCCACCTTATCCAAGAGTCGATGTCGAAAGTGGGATCGTCAAAATATATTGCTTCAAATCACCAATAAACAACAGCTACAGCTCCCGTTTGGTTTCCAACAATCCCTCAAATGGTTATGGTGGAGATCGGATGCCTTTTCAGATGTCTTAAATTCAGATTTCCTTAATGAAGGATCTCATGATAACATGTATTCTAACGTCTAGCCATCGATCAGTCGTCTCGTAACCGAGAACAACTTCTTGTTCATGTTGTGCAATTAGTCACGGCTGTCTATTTTTTTGCCTGGGCCTGTACTATTGTAGGTCAGTTCACTTTGCTTTGGCTCGTGATCAGTGTATTTTCTGTTAGCTGTTGACTCATTATTATTCATCATCTAGTTGTGCATTAATGTCTTTTGCACATGCTCATCTGAAATTTTGGGATGATTATTTTGCGTGTTTTATTCTCAGGTTCTTCGATCATTCACTGTTCATATATAATCTTGTTTTCACCTCGTTTGCTTAGTTTCTTTTTTTCTGTATGTTTGCTCGTTTCATCATGTTATCTCTACACTGCAGGGTTTTGTAAAAGGGCCCTCCCTTCCGGGCATCACCGAGGGCGTCTTTGTCGTTTAAATTCAATAGCAATGTCTTGTCTTCTCATGTCTGTCACGAAGGAACAAAAGAAATGTACGCAGCCCAGCTGTTATGTGTTGTTCAAGCGCTGCATTGCTTCCCCGTCACAGTTCTGCACATAAAGGGACAGATCCTTACTAAATTTGACCTTTATTTTGAATCAAATATCCCCTGAGAAATTCAAACACCACTGTTGGATGGAACTTTTGCCAGTTTTATAGACTGACTGCTCAGCAGATATTGTTGCCAACCGAATGTCTCTGCTATGTAAAATACAGCTGATAACAGGTCGAAAGACTTTCTTTGTTACGCCTTTTTGCCACTCGATTCGCCAGTCGACATTCTGTTGACTATCCCCGTTTCTCTTAGCTTTGTCCTGACTGTTAAATACCCGTCTGATTATTCAGCGCCTCTTCGGCTGGGTGCAGGTTTGACTGTTTTCTAGTCTACCTTGACTGCATTTGAGTGTCGAATTGAAATTCCCAAGGGGAAAAATAACTAGAATAAACCATTGCCATGGATAATCGTTGCTTTCAAATGCTGCGTATTTCAGGCGGCTCGAAGAGCGCCCAAGCTGGAACGCATGGCATCATACTCGCAATACGAGGACATGAGAGGACGAGCTGACCAACAGAATGTGCTGGAGGGCGCTGTTCCGTTCTCCCCTCCAGAAGGCGCAGCGGCGTCGCCCTCGGCCGTGACTGATGTTGGCTCGTACGCAGACCAGCCCAGGAGTGCGGCAGACGGGCGGGAACAAGTTGCCGGAAGGGCGGATTCTTGTAAGCATGCTTTACATCGTTACCGATTAATCAGTCATTCGAGACGAAACACAACAATTTTTACGAAGAGTTGGAAATGAAAAAAGATCAGTCTAATGAGGTTTTTATCGGACTTGTTTAATAAATACATGATCGTAGTCGATTGCAAAAATAGCAAAGGCCTACGTCAATAATCATGGGCGGCGATCTCGTGAAGAATAGGCCAGGGCATACATCCTAAGATAATGGTAAACTATGGAACTATCTACACACACGGACGTTGCCCATTTGGAACACGATGATGCCTCCCATAATCTATAAATAGACACACAAGCATTTTCAATGTACTATGTACTTATTATTTCTCTATTGCAGTACCTCCAACTAAACCTCCCCGATCGATCTCCAGGGAGGAGAATGTGGCCGAAGTTCCATCCCAAACCGATACTCATCCGTCTGTTGCAGAGGAGGACCAGTCCAGTCTACCTGTGGACCATCAGGACAGCAGCCCCGCCGAGGTGCCGACGCTGGCCGCAGCGAGCAGGGCGGAGAGGATGCAAGGCACCCCCTCGGAGGAGTCCGAGATGGATATGGACGAGGAAGAGATGATGCGGCAGTTACTGGAGATGGCCGAAGGGGAAGATGAAGGCGCCGAGGATAGGGCCTCGGGACGTCCTTGTGATGAAGAACCGTGTGGGTCTCAAAGTGGCTACGAGGAGAGTGCAGGGGTCCATGTGAGTTCCACGAGAGATTTGAGCAATAATGGTGCAACCACTTATCAGCAACAAACTGAAGACTCTTCAGCAAAGCCGGAGACAGTCGAATCACCCCAGGCTGATGGGAAGCAAAGTTATCTACAGAGACGATTTGGCGATTTGGATGTTTTGTATGAAGGAGACGAGCGGGAGGGACACGGCGACCCAGGGGGTTCCCGTGAAGTTCCCAGCAGCTCCAAGAGTGCATCAGCAACATCCCTGCTAACCGAACGCGAGCAACAGCTGATACGGGAGTCTTGCGAGGACACTTGGTCGAAAACACGAGGGTTCGTCAGTCAGAGATCCTCCTCTGCCGATAGAGCGGAAGATGACGAACCGAAGACAGCAAGTAGACGGAAGATCATAAGTACCTCTTTTGATTCGTACGAGTGTCACAGTGACAGCGAACTCAAACCGAATAAATCGAGGTTCAGCAGAGATGTTCAGGACATGGCAACTGTGTCTGGAAGTGATCCCAAATTGTCCTCGGCCGTGGATTCCCCTACCAGGGACTATGTCACCTCAAGCCAAGACTCCCTGCAAAAGTTATACGTGCCTCAACTTTCGCCAGACGAATTCCCCACCGACGAGAAATACCGGTCTGTGGAGGACCTCACTAAAGTTGGCACGGATGAACCGGAACCAGTCACCGAGCCGGACAGTGGCTCCACTAGAATAGCAACTCCAGCAGTCGGCCAACCCCAGTTCCAATTCGTCAAGCAGAAACCGAACAGTTTACCGAGGCGGCGCCGAAGCAGACCGGTCATGGACCTGCCTCTGTCGCCCATATTTGACGAGGAGACGGCGTCGCCAGATCCGGAGCATCCTGCGGGGGATTTCTCGTCGCCGGAATATGCGGATCCGTCGCTGGCAGAGGATTCCCCGTTTGAGTACGAGTACGAAGATGACGCGGACGCCTCCCAAGAGGGGTTCTCCTCGCAGGATGAACTGCCGAGGACTGAGATTGTTGAGGACTTGGAGGCGATGGAAGAGGAGATGTCTGATCAGAATGAGTACGCAGATGACTTTGCTCTTAGGACAAGAGATGAGGGCTTGGCTACTTTAGTGGAGGAGCAAGAAGAAACTCCAGAAACTGAAATTCGGACAGAAAGCTCCGATATCACACAGACAGTGATCAGCCAGACTCACCTTGCTGATGACCCCCTCCAACAAACCTGTATATCTAAAGAAGCATATACAAGTCAAAGTACAGAAGAGTCACCATTCGAAAAAAGCACTGCGAGTAACAAGGAAAGATCAAGTCCTGTAGAAACAACTGAGCAAGTTGAACCAGACGTTCAATCAGAGCCAACCGCCCGGGAACATATTCAACATTTGCCGCGTCACTCACAAGAGGATGCAAATTCCTCTTCAAGTCTGACAAGCAGTCAGTCCTCAGAGGAACCGACTGAAACAGTCCGATCCAACAAAGACGAAAAGGGCAGTCACTCGCCAAGATCCAAGCCTCCCCCTCTGGGTATGATGCCACCAAGATACAGCATGGAAGCCTACTCCAGTCTCGAGTCCGAGGAAGGTAACAGTTTGCTGAGCTCACCCCGGACTCCTAGCTACGACACCGACAGCTTCGACAAGCCGAAGGCAACAAGCCCCGGTAAAAAGCATGTGGACTTGGACTCGCCTCTCAGTCCAAGCTTTCGGTTCTCGCCACCAGCAACTCCTAAGCATCTCCTAGAAGCGAGTAAACACCTGAGTGATAGCAGCTACACCTACGATAATTCACCCAGCGAACTCTCCGATGAAATCCAAATGTCCCCAGTGACACTGACAGTGTGCAAGTCGGTGGTCTCACAGGTGGGGTCCAATTTCGACGAATACGACAGTGCTCCAAAAGCCAAAGAAGCAGCCGATAGCGAAGCAATAGGTTCTGACGTGCCTTTGGATGAGAAACAGCAAGAAGACCAATCACCAAAAATGGATTCAGCGGAGGTAAAGACAGACATGTCTAAGAAGCCAACAAGGACCGCAGATGCGTGCACTGGGACTCAGACAGAGCACATCCTAAGTGTGATGATTCCAAAGCCATGTCTCTCCCCTCGACATCCCGAGGAAGATAAGCCGAAACCCGTCAAGACGCAGTCCACCTCATCACAGACCACTTCACCGATATCCGATGTAGAACCAGGCGCAGACAACTCACCCGTGAAACAACCAAAGGCGAAGGTCCTCATCGATGCCTCTGTCGATGCAACCTTTGACAGCCCGTCCCTCTCGCCTTTGTCGCCGATGCACGTCACACAAGTGAAGACTGCCAGCATCGCCGTGGGAACCAGCCCCGAGTACTCGCCTCCTTCGTCGGCTCCGTCCACGGACACCGAGTCGGTAGCCAGCCGGTCGTCTCGTGTGAAATACGTCCACGGTGGGTTCGGGAGCGACGGTGACACGACGGACTGGGGAGCCAGCATGCCATTTTCATCCATGGCTTCCTCGAGTGGCACCTCGAGTCCAGAGAGGAGCTCCTCCTTGCGATCGACACCGCTGAAGCATCTCCCCCTGGAAAGTAGCAGTGCCTCCAACACGTCCCCTCCTACCACGAGGCGGAGTCGCATAGACCGGGAAACGTCTACCCAGAGAGGGTCCTCGACCCCGGCAAGGACCCGCGTAATGCGGGACAGTGTCAGCTCAGAACGAAGGGTAAGTCAGTTGTCCAAGCTGTCGGGATGTCGTCAATCCCATGCATCCCCTATCCAATCCATCCCAGGTACTGTCCAGGGTGTTGCATACACCAAGCGACCATTCATTCCTCAAAATGTGGACACAAACTGGCTTCCATATTCCATTAGGATCAATTATGTGTTTTAATCTGTAGCTGACTGAAAGATTCCAACGATTCTTTCTACACGTATCTCTTCTGTGTTGTATAGACCCTTTTCACCCACTTGACCAGATAGTACTAAAGTAATGCCACAACGTGCAGACCGCCTTGGAGTGATCATAGTACATGTATCGGTTGGGTAGCTTAAACCACGTGCGCGCGCACGGCACGCTTGACTGGCTTATTTGAATAAGCAGTTCATTATCGTCACAACACTATGCGTCCAGCACGGTTGTGACGTCACATGAACAAGTCTGTACTGGAGGAACGTGTCCACAATTCTTTTGAACTATAAAGTTAAGCACTCGAACTTGCTGTCTTCTTGTGTTCATGTTCAATGTGTAAAGCAGTTTGTTTCCAAACCTGGGTTACAGTGGCGTAAATCTATGTCCAAACGTGGGGGCGGGGATGATCAAAAATGGGGGGGGGGGAGTAAGGATTATCACAAACTTAAGGGCGCTCTTCAGAGACGTATACCATAATGTAGGCCTACATAATGCAGCCGTAAACGTGGTCGCATAGCCAACGATACAAATGATTTATCACAGGATTTTATGTTTTGCAAATTGTGTCGCAAAATACGCCAATATTTTTTCATGGTATAGGACAATGGGGGGGGGTGATTCTATGGGCCATCCCCCCGACAAAAAAGTGGGGGATATATACCCCCATCCCCCGGGATTTACGCCCATGCTGGGTTACCAGTTGTTGCAACTCTTTCCTTGTTAAGCTCGGCAGGTAGCAAGTAGTTTGGTACCTCTTAGCGACCTCCTTAAAACCAGGGAAGTGTCCCGCTTAATACTCTACCGACAAAGCGAAATTATCCGTTTACTAATTAGTCGTGAACAATTCGTAATTAAAGAGGTGTCATTGGGGAAGAGGGCATTCAGTTCAGTCCCACATCGTTCAAACATTGTGAATTGTGATTGGCCATAGCTAGCTGACCTTAACGAGCAATGTCGTGTCTTCAGGGGAATAGTGCCTGAGGTTTTTATCCCTTTCTGGAAAGTCCGTTTCTGGAAAGTCCATCTTTTCGTTTCTATTCAATATAAATTTCAATAGAAATGTCAAGGAATCAGTCCTTCTAGAATGTGGGAGGGGCGCAATTACTCAGCAGTAGACGCAAATAAGGCACGGACCACGCACTTGCCATCCTAAAGTCAACCATATTCAACCTAGCTATTGAAACTTGACATTTCATTTATTTCTCTATCATAATTGAATCATCAAGCCCAATCATGACAGCACAGGTATGTCATGAGTCTCTTCTTTTTTCATCTGTATCATAAACAGTTTATCCGCCTTGTTGACGATATTGACAACGTTGTTTGAAAAGTGTCAAGTACACGTTCTCTCTTTGGAGTATCGATACTGAATAACCGCTATAGTTGTGGGTTTGTATTTACTGGTCAAAGTCCACTGAAATGATGGTTGCCCATGATGAAGAAGAAATGTATAATGACAGAACCATGAATAGTTTGTTTTCATATTTCCGTCATCATATAGTTTAACACAAATTCTGAGCTTTGTGTTTTCTGAACTTGTTTTATTCTTCGAGTGTGTATAATGATTGTTATTTTATATATGCCAGAGATATAATCAGTACGAGTAAACGGTGTTGTGTGCTAAGCTTTCCTGGGCGAAACTGTTATTTGGTCACTGTATTCATTCTCAATGTTTTTTTTTGTAGACTTCCTCCAGCGACATAGACAGCTGTGACAGCGACGGGGGCACGCCTTCTAGCACACCGCGGAAGGTTCGGCGTCGCCTTCCCTCCATTCCTTCCGATCAGGTTCCCGTCACCGCCCCCCGTAGCCTGATTTCTCACAAGGTCTTCTTGGAGAAGGACCAGAATGTCTCCGATCCCGCCAAGCAGCTGGAGTTGCAGCGAGTCAAGGAGATGCTCAGCCGGAAGGCCGCCGCGATAGAGAAACAGCGACGGGAGGAGGAGCTGCGCAATTTACGCGTCGAGGCGGACAGACAGCGAGTTGGGGCTGCCAGCGAAAGGATCGCCCGGCGTCGGCAGCCCAAACCACGGGGGAGGTACTACAGTGACGGGTCCGTCTCGGATTCCGAGGTGGGGCCGATAGGCAGCAGCAGGGACACCAGAGACAGAGACATACTTGATACCGATTGGAGACTTGGTGCTCCCGCTTTGTCCATGCAAACCCTGAGCACAATCGACAGCCAGCAGTCGCCGACCCACGGCGCGCGGTACGGATTAGAACCCCCGGGCGCCCCGCGGAGCACCCTCTTCCTCTCCAAGTCTGAGGAGGACATCATCAGGGAAATCGAGAAGCAGATTTCCGAGACGACGGGGAAGGCGTATCAGGCTTACGACCGGACGGAGATCGAGAGGGATGTCCGGAGGCGGTACGGCGCTCTGCACGACTCCGACCGGAGCAGCAGCCAATATTCGACCTCCTCCTCGGGGTCGCGTGGCAGCCTGAGCGACAGCTGGAGCTCGGTCACGTTCGAACTCCCAGACTATCGCTTGAGGGCCGTGCGCCAGAAACTCAAGGAGGAACTGAAGCTCGTCACTGCTGACAAACGGGCCCAGCTCGACCGGGAAGCAGTGACAAACGAACCCTTGCACCGTGCACCAAGAGGAAGGGGGACGGCCGCGGCCAGGGACCCACCATCGGGGTTCCTGCAGACCGGTAGAACCAACGGTAAACCGCAGATGCTTGCGGTACCCGGTATCGATAAAGCGGACAAGAACGGCAAACCACCGAACGCCAGTAACCGCCTGTCACCCCAAGCGTCTCCACAGCGACGGCGGAATCGCAGGCAAGCGGCCGACTCGGTCCCGCCGATGTTTTCGCCGATCAAAGAGGATGTCGACATCGAGGGCGACGTGATTCTGTCGCAAAGCAAACTCGCCAAGCACCACTCGGACGAATCCGATTCCGTCCTGTTACCGGAGGGACAGTCAGGCGTCGATGTGCGCAGCTACAGGCACAGAAAAGAGGGCACGAAAGAGTCGTCGAGGGACAGGTTGTCCTCGCACGAAATGTCAACGAGTCAAATCTCGACGGAGAGCAGTTCGTCCGGCAGTCGCAGAAAGCGCAAAGACACGCCAGTGGCCGCTCACATACGGGTAGGTACATTAAAGAGCTTCCACGGTATTAATTGTTTGACTTGGGTACCACTTCAGACCTTTCTATTGTCTTTTTGAGGGTCTTTCATGATCCTTATCTTATGATACTATCGTGGAGTTTGCACGTGACCACAACACGTTCATTTTTAACCACGAATTTTCATCTTTCACTTTCTTTGGAAAAGTTACTCATGGTTTTGCATGTCTGCCTTAATTTCATTGCGGGTGACTGATTTTCAAACAAAAGATTTTTAATTTTACTGAAAAGTGGCCACATTGAGATCTTTCTCTTTAAAAACGGCAAAAATGAAAATTCTTAGTTAAAAATTGACGTGTTCTACGCAGATTTCACCCTTTGGAAGAGTTAAATTCAAATCTATGTGACCGATATATCCGTACTCTGGGAATTACAAAAAGGTTTCACTTGTTTGTCGACAACGGTATTCTAAGAAATTGGAAATCTATCCAAAATTTCCGAAGACAACAAATTCATAAAAGTCGAGGTCCTGAAGAAATTAGTTAAGTTCCTTAGTGTGAGACCTTTGGTCCCACAAAAGCGTCGGATGTGTGTGTGCAGCGAGTGTCGTATAATGAGTGATTATTCCAGATTTCTAAAAATTGTCCTCACGTACACGTAATGGCTTTTTGGTACTAATCTGATAATCTGATAATGCTCGATTTGGAAATGCTGGGATCGGTTGGTTACTAGACAACCACGAATCGTTTAACATGACTGTTTATCATGATGATCATTCATTCCAGATATATTCCGAATATTCCAGATTCGTCAAATATAGGTCAAGCTATATAATAGTGCTGCCTTTTATCCTACGCCTCATTCTTTTCAAGACAAGACTACATCTAGCTCAGTCTTTATCGCTTGTTCGGTTTTAGCCAGAGGAGGTGGATCGTCTGAGCCGTGAGGGTGAGATCATCGAGAAGCGAATCCGAGAGCAGCAGGAGAAGGAGTTCAGACGGGAGATTGAACGCCGCAAGAAACAGATGGAGGACTCGGCCAAGAGATTGGACGAGCTCAAGATACGTCGGGGCGTCGAGTGGACTACCACCGGCGGCGGCGGCGGCAGTGGGGGTGGGGGTACAGCCACCGGCCCCGTGACCAAGCCATTGCAGGGACCGGTGAAGCTCAGCCAGAGCTTGGACGAGATCGCGCGCCGGCGTGATCGGGACGGCTCCCCGCTCAACGTGGACCGGCGCCGGTACGGCTCGCTGGAGACGGTAAACAGAGACAAGGGCCGGAGCGCCCGAGAAACGGTCTCCATGTCCACGCCGCAGCTGACGGAGAGGGAGAGGGCGGTCATCAAGAGGGACCAGCAGGGGTTGATATTACCGCTGGATGAGGAGACTAGACTGCA
>JAULKO010000102.1:1204094-1215205 GCA_032356045.1 Mediaster aequalis | reverse complement strand
GCCCCAAATTTGGCCCTAAATAAGACACAGATGTAAAGCCATGTATAATTGTCAATAGAAAGTGAAAAATGAAAATTCGTTGTTAAAAATTAACCTGTTCAATGCAGTGTGAAGTTTCAGTTGGAGGCCAGCTGATTCTTACAGCATTTTGATTTCCTATTGTTGCCCTATTATTTATGTACTGAATTATAATTCAGTAGGCATACAGAGGTAAACTCCGTATGAATCACCGGGTTGACTGTTTCAAACATCTCGGCGGTCTATAAAAGGCTTGTCATAACTTGAAGGTGACATTTAGTTATACCTCTGCTGCTGTGTTGTCCGTGGTTGTTTGCTACCTCTCTTGGTGGCGCATCGTAGTGCGATCTCCTGGTAGACGTGGTGTTCAGTCGCCGCACGTTCTTCTCAGGTTGAAAGACTATGATGTAGACTTTAGGAGTAAACAGGCAGGCTAGGGCTACCGTGGCGCTCATGCTGACCGTGATACAAATGGTTGTCATTTGCATCTGAAAGAAATCAATGTAAACAGATACATGCTAACAAAACAGTCAATTTGAAGTTAATGATAATCGGCCGCTTGCTCACTAACTCAGTGCTCCCCTGTTATCTAATTATTATATTCGGCATCATGGTTGTTTTTAGTTTTTCATGGAATTGTCTCCGTAATACTGCCCAGCTCAATACCAGATGGGTTCGTTAGGACTAGAGGGCTTCCATAGAACGTTACAATGTAAGGATATACAATATTTTTTTTAAGGAAGACGGGTTTTTTCTCAAAGGTTTATGAACGTGTTTGTTTTTAGCAGCCAGCTGCCTGCAGATTTTCCTTTATTTCGACAGCTCTTGCTTTTGAGTTATTGCATTATTTCGTACGTTGCTTTGTCTGGATGATTACATCCTTGTATTAACCGTTCTGAATTGTACTCGCCATTTGTTTGAATTGAATTTATCCGGCTCTGGCCGTGGACGCTTGTAATACTGCCCTCTGTTGATCAATTGCGTTATGGGGGCGCTGTTCAAATGATCCGTTGATCCGGTAGGCAAACAGTCGGTTACGCGAAAGGGTGAACTTCGCATCCCACAGGCTAATGACAGTGCATGTTAAAATCAACAAAGTGTTTGGGATATTGGTTGGAACAACTGACAGTCATTGACTATTATATGCAAAGGTTAGGAGGTTAAACAGTAACATAATATCCAAGGCCTTCCTTCCATACGGTATTCAAGTTAGACATCCTTGACAGGTGGTGTCCAGTCCAGGCCCTAAAATATGCTGGCATTGCGAATGGGACACTTGGAAACCGTTGGGTGGCGGTAGACACAAGACATGATATGTCCAGTTGCAATATTCACATCACAGGCCTACAACAAACATTTCGACTGTGAGTTTTCCCGAGCAAGGACATCACGATGCTTCTGTCCTTCACAACAAGACACTTTTTGCTGCAATTCGGCCAATTCATAATACAGAAAAGTTGCCGTTGGTGGGGCAAATCCTGTTATACGAAGTGTGCCATGGGAAAAAGTGGACATCAGTTGAAACGGTAGGTTTCACATTATGCACCGAGGTGAAAAACATCGGCACTTTTTACATTCTGTGGATGGACGCGCAAGCTTTTTAAGTCGTTGAGAATGTTCTCTGGATGGCGGATGACTGGTTTTATTTGCGAGGCTTCCGAATGTTTTTCAAATACAGCTAGACTGAAATATCCCGAGAAATACCC
Organism: Mediaster aequalis; assembly: GCA_032356045.1. Classification (NCBI taxonomy): domain Eukaryota; kingdom Metazoa; phylum Echinodermata; class Asteroidea; order Valvatida; family Goniasteridae; genus Mediaster; species Mediaster aequalis. Next base: position 1,213,481 of record JAULKO010000102.1, on the reverse strand, counting down.
CCGAGATGAACGACGTAACGGTTGACTTTTCGAGCGTGAAGCACTGACCTCCACGTTAAAAAATTTGACGTTCATTGGTTAATGCGCCCTGTAGGCCTACCAACAACTGAAGCCACGCAACGACCATACCGCTCCCATCGTATAGGGCGTGTCAGTATCAACACCGTGATTAACGTGTAGCCAAGAAGAACGATTTCCGGCTATTTCGTCCCCATGGCGTTCGAGCAATACGCTACCACTAACTACTCTCTACTATTGAGAACGAGGATGAAAGTAGACCCGGGAGACGATCTCGGTCTGCACATTGTTTTGGGAGTTGTAATATGTCGGACGGCGACTTCAACTCGAACAGTCAATCAGCTATCCAGATTGTTTACATGGAGATCAGTGACGTGTAGACTGGTTTACAGTTCCCCATTATTGTTCTGGGGGCGGGAACCAGTCTACGTAAGGAAAAAATGACTTCTCCCGGGCAACCGATTGGTGGCGCGCTATATTATGAATCGCCAGAGTTCTCTCTTCTGTCCTAGAGTAAGAGGTATAATGTAAAGGCATTTAAGGCAAGGTTGGTTGATTGAACCAAGAGCGCTCGCGGTCGTGTATGCCCCCCCCCCCCAATCCCACAAGGACTTGGGAAGCTTTTACGGAGTGTTTGTTGATTCAGCGGTGGTCATATAAACTGTGAGCACTCCTTAGAAATATGTGCATGGTTACGGGTCACTGTTCTTTACTTGCGAAAGTTAACGGAAGGACGTATCTGCTGCCCTCTAGTGCCCCGTATTATCCAGGTGATGGTTTTGCCAAATTATTTCTGCGCGGATTCAGAGATCCCCTGGTGATGAGCCAATTACCAATGCAAGAATGATATTGGGAAAACTCCGATCGAAACAGACCGTTGATCCTCGTGCCGGCTTGCAAGCTTTTCTACAGTCTTGATGCAAGGACGGTATACGCTGGTTTGCTCTCGGAGGCCTCTCATTTCAAGGCCCTCAATTTAAACCTTTCACCCTATATATTGCCGTTCCAGAGACCTCTTTTAGACTCATGCAGTGTCTGGAAGCAGGTGCATTGTGCGCGCTCGGCTGACGTATTCGAGTGTACAATTAGGGCGGTCTCAAGGTCCCGGCCCACTCGCGTCACCGGCCAGGTTGCCCGGGTGAATAATTGGAAATCAGTGCAAAATTCATGATAACCGGAAGTTAATTGATTAATGACTCTGAACCCTCGCACAATGCACCTGTTTCATGACTTTGTGTTCAGAACCCGCCTGCTAACAGTTTCAACCTTGACATCAAGATTTATATATACCGGTGCGCCGACATGGAGCGGGGCGTAAGATTAAAACTTCATTTTATACTTTTGATTATTGTTTCAATTGGAGACACTGGGTGTTATGGGGGACTCAAACAAAACTCAAACTTGAACAATGAAATTAAAAATCAATTATCAACAAATTCCAAACACTAATCAAAATTTGGAGACCGGATTTGAAAAATTAGATGACGCTGCCGTCTTTTACATTTCAAAACGACCTCTGTTGGCGATCGCGAGAGATAACTGTTTTCTTATTACATTTCACTTTTTTGAAAGAATGAATTGTTCTCAGACTGACAGAATTGTAGTCAGACAAAGTTTCTATTTAGCTATAGAAATAAGCACAATGTACAACTTATACCTATTGAACCGCCTTTTAGACTTTTCAAGAAAATGACTTACCCTAAAATCTCCGGTTGTTCCAAAGTACAGCGGGACAAAGGCCAGCCACACTATGCACGTGGTGTACATGGTAAAACCAATAAATTTGGCTTCATTGAAATTCTCCGGAATTTTGCGCGTCTTGAATGCGTACACAGTGCAGCAAAGGATTAGAAACATGTCATATGCCAACGACACCACCAAGGAAACGTCCGATATGTTACACTTGAGGACCGCGTGGTTTCTAGCTTCGGGATAGACCACGCTGGCGTCAGGCGGCTCCACGATCAGCCACACCAGCTCCCCGAAGAGTTGCACGCTAACAAGAACGAAGCAAATCACCAGCTGCGATTTGGGACTGATGTACTTCGGTCTCTGCGCCGAGCGCGAGGCACTGTCAAATATCCGTGCGATCCGGTTGGTTTTGGTCAAAAGGGCGGAGTAGCACATGCAAAAAGACAGGCCCAGGCCTACTCTCTGGATGGAGCAGCTAGTCACGGAGGGCATGGCAAGGATCGGGAAGGTCATAGCGTAGCACAGGGCGAACCCCATCAGCAGGATGTAACTGAGCTCCCGGCTCGACGCCTTGACTATCGGCGTCTGGTTGTGGGTGATGAACACCACGGCCACCAGACACGTCACTGTGATCCCGAGCAGGGAAAACGCCATCGGGATGATACTCCAGGGGCTGGCCAACTCCATGAACTCGTTGGTCAGTCGGTAGCACCCGCTCAAATTCTGCATCGGATAGTAGCCCCACCCGCAGTCCCTGCACGTGTTCTCATTCTCAACATACTGGTAGTGCAGACAGGCGGAGCACAGCCAGCAGCATATCTCGTCTTCATCCTGCAGTCTCTTGATCTCACCAGCCTTGCACGGAAGACTACACTGGGACATAGGAAGCCGCGTGTCCGACATCGACACCGTAGGATGAAACTTTACCGAGTGAGGGTCAAGTTCCAACTGACCGTACCACCTGCCGATTTTGACGTAGTGGCAGCGATTTCCGTGGTTCTCGTCACAGCGGAAATTCAAGATGTCGTACCGCCCTAAACCGTTTCCGTCTTCGTCGAAGCTGACTTGCTGGTCAACAATGTCTGGAATTTAAAGACAAAACAAAATATGAAAAGAAGTACTTGTAAAGGCTTATTCTCTAAAACACGTTTATGATGCTATCGAGTTTTCATGAGAGTTTATTAGTTCTTTAACAGTTTCTCACGTCTTAGAGCAATGAGAATAGCCATGACAATTTTCAGCTGACAAACTGTGCCCGACTACCTCTCGCATCAATTCACGCTACCATGGGTGGCGATACCAGGAGGCGATTTTTTTACAAAAGTAATTGGGGTTTTCTGTGTACTTTGGTATGGGAGATGCAAGACAGATTCTCGGAGTTTTATCCCCTTGAAAAAAAATCCTCCAAACCACAAATTACAAAAAAAAAATCTTTAACGTTACTATGAGAAAGTTTGCCGAAGAAAAACAAATACGAAAAGATAAGGAAAATACAAATAAAATGTGTCACCAAGTAGGATTCGAAACAGGAAAACCTGGTTACCAAACGCACGCTTAAACACTGAGCCACCATAGCTGCTCACTGAAATCGGTTTTTTTATTCTTATATAGTGTCGAAACAATACGGATAACAGTGGCGTCATATTATAGTCTAGCGCCAAACTTACCAAAAGGTGGTGTAAAAAAATAGGTCGCCGGAGATCCCCTCCCCATGATATGCACAAACAATCGGCGCGGCTGAACGTCATATTAAAAGAGGGTGTGGATTGCTGAAAGAAATTGTCGTCATTTTGTCGTAATTTTTTACAATAAAACAGGCAATTATTTCTGCCTTGAAATAATAAAAAAGTTACTGTTGAGAGCTGTTTTCATCACTGTTTATCAAGTCTCCTCTAGCGGGCTGGTGCCGTTTGTCTAAAAGTCGTCGATGGAGGCAGCAAACAAATATGACGTCATGTTACGGCTTCCTTTTTGTACCTAGTTAAGGTACAAAAGGGAAGCCGTCATATTGTTTGATGACCCCATCGACGAATTTTAGACAAATGGCATCAGCGCGCTAGACGGGACTAGCCAAAAACAGCTCTCAAAAGTAACCTTTTTATTATTTCAAGGCAGAAATAATTGCCTGTTTTTATTGTATATACTCTAATCTACATAAAACTACAAAATGACGAAGATTTCTCTCAGCAAACCACATCCTCTTTAAAATAGCTATAGTTAAGTGAGTAAGGAAGGTATGCAGTTGGGACAATTGGCTAGGTTCATGGTAATACGCGTGCTGAACACAGACTTGGAAGAATAACCATACAGAGCGTTTGTATTGTTTGTCCAAAAACGCGAGTACGAGCTGAGACAAAACCATAAGATTGTTAATTATGAAAACTTAATGTGTCAAAAACCCATGTTGTAGGCCAGTCACTCTGGACATCCATTTTCTTTCAAGAGGTCAGTCTGATACGGACTTGCATTTATTGAAAGCATTACTCTCTTATGTAAAAGGAATATGTGATACGAATACTTTTATGATGGAATTTACCTTTAAATGCCACTTTCAGGATGAACTCTTTGAACAGTCGTTGCCCGTTTATCGGGATCATTCCATCGCACAATGATAAGGTCTCGTTGCATACGACCCGATGCATATTATCTAATGCTTTGACGAGGGCGTAGACCGCATCAACCACAAACTGTGTCTTCTTCTCCTGAAGATGCGTACCGTCATTCAGAGACATCTCCTCACAGCTCCTCTCCTCGGGACTGGCAAACTCCATGTCATCGTCAGGTAACTTGCACTTAAATTTCTGTTCCCAGTACTCCTTGAACCAGGGATTGCGCGTGTTAGTCCTGGGAGTAAGATTCAAGAAGTACCTGTCAAATATCTCTATCTTTCTAGTCTGCAGTTCGATCGTTATCGCTCCTTCGGCGACGGTTTCTCTTCCCTTAACAGGAGACTCCTGAGCTCCCCAGCCATCACTGGCAAGCCAGATAAAGTTTTGGCTGAGGTTGGCACGCTTGGCAGCACTCAGTAGGTCCCTGGCATCCTCAACTCGCGTAAACATGACCACAACTCTAGCAGCAGTTTGCTTCCTCTTCAACCGCGCGATGATGTTATCGTAGGTCTTGGAGTCAGCGGAGCGGAGAATCTTTTCCGATCGCGCTATACAAATATTTCTCAGCCCCGCCTCTTTTGTGAACTCGTAGATGCCCGACTCGCCATAGTTTCCTTCGGATGCGATGGTCGAGACGTAAGTCCATCCGAACGCGGCAATGATGTCAGCAATTGCTTTTGCCTGTAGCGTATCCGGCGGGACGGTCCTGGCGAAATACTCGAAACGCTTTCGCTCCGTCAGCTCGGAGCTGGTCGAGGCGTAGCTAATTTGTGGAATTTGGAACAAGCGTAACAGGTTGGCCACTTGGATGGACACCGTACTGTACGATCCGCCGATGACTCCGGCCACGACTCCGAGGTGACCTGTCTTATTGACGTTGTTAGCGTCACACTCCGGAGACGACGATGCACTGACCGTCGTCAGCGATGCACGGACAAACTCCAGCGATTGTTCAAGCGCGTACGTGTCCCTTGAACATGTATCTCTGATTTCAGCACCGACCGTAATTCCCGGGAGCAGGTCCGTGTCGTTGTTGATCAAGTCTATTGAAAACAGCATAGCCTCCAGCCTCTGCATTCCTCTATCCTCGTTTATGATGCCGCAAATGCTCCCATTTTTGCCCTTCTCGTGGATGGGGAAAAGCCCTCCCAGCACGATGTTGCCGTCCACTCTGAGTTTCTTCCCCTCTCCAACGTTGCCCGAGTACTCGGGGTAGACGGCAACAACTGCATAGCACATGAGTAGAAAGCCCACTGTCAGTATGCATATACAGTTTAGGATTTGCGCCATCTTGTGCACAAAAAACTCAAACCCACTGAAGTTTACGGAAGATCCTCATAGTTGATAACGCGTTGATAACACCTGATGCAGATGCCTCGTGTTTAGACAAACATACCGAGCTCTTAATAAGACGACTAAGGTCTGGTCTCCAAACTTTGCCGTCTATGTTGCACAGCCACATTCATAGCTGTCGACTTTCGTCACTCACGGTAGACACATTTCACCAAAGATCTGTAATTGAATAGAAGAAATATATGTAAGTGATGTAATATGACATAAGCACACCTTTGGTTGGATAAAAAGTGGTACGCGTGACCAAAAGGGCGCTTTGAAGCCAAAGTGAACAGACTACTTTAAAAAGCTTAAATTTATGTGCACTTTTATCCCTCTGGATCTCAAGCACTTCATAAAATTTGACACATTTCAAGGTCAATCTGCAGCTCAAATGAAACCACTGAACACTGAGCTGAGGCCTAACCAACAAGAATGCTTAATGTGGAAATCAGCATTCTGCATGGTTTACATCTCACCAATCACTTTCTCGTGTCCCTCAGTCAATGTTTGCCTGTAGCGCGTTCCAAAGTAGCGCCAGTCAGAGATCAATGTAACCATGGCAGCCGGATTTCCACAGTGTATTTTGAACATCTCGTGACTAGAAGCCGTATAAAAAGTGAACAAGTTGCGCGCTAAAATCCGTGAAAACTGTCAACATGTTTGATTGCTCCCTCTGAGTGCGTATAGGATAGGCCTACATGTCTGCAGTCAACGCTCGTTGTGCAAATAAGTACATATCGAATGCTGAGTACCTTTCGTCGACATTTGTGTTAAACTGTCAATATGTAGATTTTGTTGGGTGTGTGGGATTGGTGGCATATGGCGTATTTGAGATGAATTGACAGATGTTCAAAAAACACCCCGAGGATTCCATCGGTTTTCAAATTGAACCCTGTGTCGTTTAATAGATTAAAATAAAGGAGATGCTATGAAGCGAGATAAAGTTCAATTCTTTTAAAAACAAAATGCCTGGACAGTAAACAGAATCGCTATCAGAGACACAAGTGAAATCTTGTTTTTAAACAGCCTATTGCGTATTTAGTGGAATATTCAAGCGCTTTACGGCATTCATAAAAACAAGCATTTTATAATATGAGAATAATAAGATAACGACATTGTTGGGTACAAATGTTTTAATTATTTTTTGTATGCATAACGGAATCTGTTGAAATTGTTCTTCGAAAGACCAGAACAAAATGTCGCTTCACGCTTCCTGGGTTTTTTTTTGTATTTAAATTTGGCACGGACATGTACCAAACTTTACCTAAGAGCAGCTCGGATGAGCATCCTCAATTGACCTTTCACCCACATCTTCGGTTGTAAAAGACACAAGAAACGAGGGAGCGTAGAATAAACAGAAGGGGAAACAGGAAGTAAAGCAGACAGAAAGACGCTAATTCTCAATCGTTACTTCTTCGAAGACGGCGAAGTATTCTCGTTCCCCGGTTACATGCAGCTGTCATTCGAAATGCACATTCATTTCATATGAAATATATATCCAGGGTAGTTCGTAATCGACTGTTTGGTCAGGCCGGGCCGCCACCTGTCCCTCTACGGCTGATATAGTACGGTTTCCTCCCATCATCGATTTAAACTCGCCGTATCCAAACACAGCGGCCAGGCGGGAGTAAAGCATCCCCGGAAATGCGGCGTTCATTCCGGGAGAAACTTCTGAGGGGGCGACGGTTCATAAGGGCGAATCGAGGATACAAAAACAAGATTCTCTTGCGTGGACGGGCGAATAAATTGCCCGTCTTATTCCGGTCTGTATTGGATTTGTTGTTATGAGAATGATATTCTTAAAGTAAACGTGCTTGCGGATGAGTTGCGTGGAGATGCACTGAAATGAAACTGAGATACACTTGGTACTGTCAGCAATGGGAAAATAATTCTGCGCAAAAATCAATCGAGAAAGCAGAATTCTGTGGAAGTATTAACTTGTTTTTGAGGTGTTTGAAAGGCAAACAGGGTCTTACGTAAGTAAGCGTTTATAATTAAAGGACGGTAAACGAATTGTGCTAGATATTGTGGTAGGCATTATACATGTAGATTTAATATCAAATCAAGCCATTCAAATTTAATATAATTGTGAAGTTACCTTGAAAGTCATGCTTGCATGCAAAAACTTTTTTTTTAAAAGAGTGAGAGACTGAACTTTTAGTACAAAAGCCTCCTTTTCAAGGGCGGATACATGGGCAAGGGAGATATGTGCCCCCTTTTTCCTGTATACCATTTTGAGGGGAGGAAATACCTAAAATACGATCAAGAACATGAGGAACCCTCAGAACAGTCTCAGAAAACAAGATTTTGAAGCTTGATATGGCTTTTAAAATGCCCTCATAGGCCTATAGACCTATATTTTAAACAATCTATCCCTTCGTGAAAACGCAAAAAGATGAAAACGGGTTTTCCCCCCACAGCTTAAAATACGGTTCTGGTGAATTTGTCTCTTTCCGTAATTAACGTAATTAGATTATTTCAATAGATTTTGACCAAAAAACTTCACTAGGTTGCTGGTATCGATGAAGGTTAAAGATTTTGACCCCAAAAGAAACTCGAAAAGTGACGATTTTTGCAATTCGTCCAAAATCCAATCCGTCTCTTCGTGAAAACTGTGATCGTATCGTGCAAGGGTGCTGCATGAGCATTGTTAATAATAACACACTTGTGAAAGAAATTCAATCGGCTGTAACAGGAAATCTGGTAAATATTATGGCAAAACAGAAACAAAGAGTGGTTTTAATTATCTTGAAGGAAAACCCAGGAAATAAAATTCCATGCTGCTTCTGTGTGTGTGTGTGGGTGTGCGTCTGTCGTTTTCTGCCAGTAGATTCACAATTCATTAAATGTTCATCGCACGCAATCTTTTTTTTCTAGAAGAAATGCCCCAGATGAAGGTCAACATAGTCTCGGGAAGAAAAAGCATAGAAATAGCTTAGAAACGCTTTGAGAGAGCTTTACACATTTTCTCGGAGAGGCCTCCCCACCCGTGACTCGCTGCGCTCGCTCGCGTATTAATTTGTCTCGTGCCACCCCCCCCCCACCCTTTCAAAGGCGATAATTCCACCGTCGCTGATACACTGTTATGGAAAACGTACGTAAGAGGCTGGAGCCTATGTATACATACCAGTTTATGAAAATGTACAGCGCCATCAAGTCTCATGTTGTGTCACACACCCCCCCCCCAAAAAAAAATTCACGGTCGGAGAATTTCGGGTCTGAAAAAGTCTGACCGAACGCCTGCACTCCCCTTTTTCCCCAATGTCTGGATCCGCCTCTTCTCCTTTGTAGCATTATGAAAGGATCCCATTATGCAGTCGTGTATTCTTCGGGATATCAAGCATTTATCTTCTCGGGGTATCAGGCCAAATTGCATTTTATTTTGGGATTAAACTGAAGCCTTATCCTTGAGGCATTCCTTTAATCCAATACACCTCCGAGCCCTGATAGACACATTCTGGAAATATAATATAAATGCCTCAAGGCGCGGTAGAGATATACGCGCATCCGAGAAAATGACATTTCAGTGCATTAATCATGGAACTGTCTGAGGAGTTGCGAATCCCGAGGTGTACAGTCCAAAGAAATGAATATTGTCTGGAACATTAATTGCCTTTTGATTCTGACCATACAAAACTTTCAAAATTACCAGTAATGTATCTGTATCTCTGTATCTGTTTGCAAAAACCAAAAGTGGCATAACCGCAACGTGGAATAGAGAAAGAGTGCGTGA
>JAULKO010000102.1:867597-878612 GCA_032356045.1 Mediaster aequalis | reverse complement strand
CACCCATCATGTTCATTTCTTCAACTAGTTATTAATCCAAATAATATTGCGATTATACAATCATAAAAGTTTGGGGCTTAATACCTCAAATTTATGAATATATAGGGTTTGTTTACATGGGAACTACGGAATGACCGCGGACGGGAATCGCTCCACTCCGTTCAGGTCACATGCAAATTAGTTCCTGTCGACGAACTTTCAAGATGGTATTGCTCATCGAGGGGAATTCCCAGATGTGCTCTAATACATTACGTCATGTACACCCCCTGGCTGTATAACGCCTGCGGATATCGAAAACCTGAGACCCCTACATAAATAAATAAATAAATGAATACATAAATAAACGGCGGAACCAGGGTCCAATTTGCAGGGGCAACCGGGCGTGCAACAATTTTTCTAGGGGGCACTTCAGGGAGAAAATACAATACGGGAGGAGGCACAGGCCTCGCTGTGGGGGGGGGGGGAGGACGCGCTCCCCAGTGGCCGCTGTAGTTACGTGTGGGGGACAGGCGACCCCAAGCCGAGGCCCGTGCCCCTAGTGCCCTCCCCTGGAGATTGAAATTATGCACACAAAAGTTAAGCCTGTTGTATTTTCTCCCCCAAGGCCCCCCCCCCCCCCCGAAAAATCGGTGCACCCCGGGCGCCCCTGCAACTCTGCAACTTGGAGCCTAGTTACGCGATGCATTGGCCGGGGGATTGTCCGTATGATCATCCCAAATGAATTAATATTGTGTGGAAAAAATCAGCGTATTTGGCAAATACAAGACTAAATACTATAATATCATTTAAATCACAAGGGAAACTGACTATTGTTGTGTTAGTTGTGCTACCCTTTTCCTTTCACTGTTCATAGCTGCATGTGTACATAGTGGCATGTCGTTTTGGAGAGTACCCCTCAACTTCCTGAAATCCGCCCCACGTTGTTCGAAATATTTTTCAGGCTGAAAATTGTGTGGGGTTATTTTATGGGAGTTATTTACAAACAATCTTGATCATCCCGCGACTTTTCAGTCATGGATTTTTACGCTACAGTTTGGACTCAACGGGTCAGGCTACGAGACTTGACTATCGGACACTCATCACATACTGAGAACGAATTACTGAAAGATTATCACTATATCATAATAATCAATGTAGAGCAAAAGAGATGTAACAAACAATTTGAAAAGAGAATGCATGCGATATCAAACTGCCTAACATCCAAGAGGGACCAACTATTTTGTTTCAGGTACAAACGCGTGATCGAGGCCTGCGCACTGAAGCCAGACATGGATATCCTACCTGCTGGAGATCAGACAGAGATCGGGGAGAAGGGAATCAACCTGAGCGGAGGTCAGAAACAACGAGTCAGCGTGGCTAGAACTATGTACTCCAGCAAGAGCATCGTTGTTCTGGTAATTGTTTCTGAAATGTCCCCTTGTTTCATTTTCCCCCCACATAAATCATTCAACCAAATCTGATTCAAATTTAACAGATGGTAAACAAGTAATCGGCCGATATTGTAGAACAAAAACACACTGAGGAAGTTGGTTTACTTACATAGATCTTTCCACCTACGTGACCGCTAAATGTAAACAATTCCACCACGTGTGGACCGCAGTGGAGTGATCGCAGTACATGTATCATAATATTATTATGGGCAGGTTAAGCCACGTGCGTGCGTGCGAACGCTGTACGCTTGACTGGTTTATTTGCATAAGCACTTCATTACCAACACTATGCGGTCCAGCATGACTTGTGACATCACATGAAAAAGGTCTATACCATGTACTGAATATGGGACATTCTGTACACATTACCTTAAATATTGTAGGGTTAGCTTTGCGTGAAAAAGCAATGGGCCTTCTCACAGCATATTAAGTATAAATTTAAGCGAGAAATTATTGTTCAAATTTTGACAAGGGCCAAGAATGTCGGTATACATACACCGCAAAAACTATCGTGTGGTATCTATATTGAACGAGTGGTCCGAGATGGATACCACGCGGTGTTAATTTAACACCACAGTGTTTGCAGTGTACAAAGAAGTTGTATATTACATACATATATCTCGTTAAAACTAAATCCAATTCAACTAACAGGTAGATAGAAACCGGCTTTTGCTGATCATGAATGTGATTTGCGGTTTCCCGTCTACCCCGTTGTAAACAGGACGACCCGTTGTCAGCGTTGGACGTACATGTCGGCCGTACTCTGTTGGAGGAAGGCATCGTCAAGTGGCTCAATGGACACAAGAAGACGGTCATCCTGGTCACCCATCAACTGCAGTACCTCAACAGGGCAGATCTGGTAAGTACCGGGGCTCTCTTGAGTCCAAACCTGAATCCGCTGCAGATTTACTGTTTGAAATCCAACGTTATCATGTTTTGTTAATTTCTTTTTCATGAAGACAGGCTGGACTTTAGACTAGAGCCGCATGTTTGTAAAACCTTGTAATTCATATCACTCACGTTCAACGTTTCTCGTACTCAGAGTAACATTCCTCTGGTCAGAGACCCTTTCGAGACAGCGTAGTGGCGGTAAATATAGAGAACAATGAAAAGTAGGGCATTCAATAGACCAGGCCTTTAGAAACAAAGCACTAAGCTCGCTCATCCGTCTGGATTTCTTTCTTGTTTACCTATCCACCCCATTTCCTTTGTCCCTCCGCTGAATCTTATCTTCTATTTGTCCTTCCCCTATCGTCTGTACGAGTGTTTCCAGACTTGCCAGTTTCTGTTTTGTGTCATTCAGCCTTTGAACACGATTCTAGCAAGATCTAAACGTCAGGCCCTCTTAACTTTAATCAGTTATATTTCAGGTCATTGCATTAAAAAAAATGAAATCGCGCACTGCAAGGCTACAAGCCACTCTAGGTAAAGGGCTACTAACAGAGATGGTAGGTTTTCTAACCCTACTGCCTGAACGGTTTTTCCTGGGCCAAGATCTAAATAAAGGGTGAATCTTCAACAGAACCTGGAGAAAGTATCCCAATTTTCAGACCTATAGACCCATTTGGGTAACTTCCACCATTGGTGAGATCAACTCACCTCCCTCCATGAAAAGGGCAAGCAGTTTGCAGCAGTATATTATTATTTCATTTGATTTCCTTAAGGAGATTATTGTTTTATGTTCAGTGCTAAATGCAACTATGTTATATTTCATGCCACTCCCTGAGCCCTTCAAATGGTCTCATTGAAAACATGATTCCGCAGATGGCCTAAGAGCAACTTGAACTGAGTCTTTCATATGACACTCAACGTCTTGCTCACCAGATCATTGTCATGAAAGAAGGACGGATTGCCGCCCAGGGAGACCTGGACGACATCATCGCAGCAGACCCCGACATGTACAGCGAGTACGACCAGGCGGTCAAGGCGGTCAGCGACATGGAGTCGGAGAGCGAGAGCGGTACGGAGACGCTGCTGGAACGGGAGGCCCTGCGCCGCAAGTCGGCCCAGCTCATTCGCAGGGTATCTGCCCAGAATTTGGCCGTCAAGCCCAGCGCCAAGTTCGAGGGAGTAGGTAAGGATATTAACAAAAACCAAGGTAAACGGCATGAGGGCCTGCTTGTTAGAGATGAATGATTGATTGAGCATAATTTCAATTAAAAAACTAAATACTTTCAATTTTAACTATCGATTTTCATTTTTGCCCTTTTTAAAGATACAAGAGCACAAACTGACTACTTGTGTTACGACCCCAAAATTTCAGAAATCAGTTCACCTAAAGTTTCCAGAAATTTCTAGACGCAACAAAGAAATCAAACAAGATTACACCAGGTATATTACTGTAACAAATAAAATGCAAGGATTGGTTTAATTATCCCATTTCTAGAATGTTCTTACACTAGATTTGATTTTATACAATGATAATGGCGCTTACTTTTTTTTTTTACGACGAGACACCTGGGTGAGGCTGCCGACCCGCGTTGTCTGTCCGCTGTATCTTGAACTGGATCTCCTTGGATCTTGGCACTCAGGAACAGTCCTGTTATTTCTGGAACAGTTCCGACTATGGTACCGTCTGCTAAAACTCGTGCTCCCCGAAGACACGAAACTAACACAGTTCGGTAGCTAAACACGAAGACAGTCGTTCGCCAATTACTTCTTCGATGAAACCCGGTACGATGGGCACATAAACACAGTCAGTCGCTGGACTCGACGATAAACACAGCACCGAACATGCAGCTCCGTCACCACTCATACGACACGAAACTTCTGTCAGTCGTAAACTCGAACACTCGGAGAATCCTTCACGCGTAGAATTCTTGTACAGCCCCGAGAAAATTGCAGCCCCGTCAGCCCAGGTGTTGGCCTTATTTATACTATACTAGAAGTATTTTCTAGAATCTGAGCTTTCTGGAACATTTCAAGCTGACATTTCTAGAATATTCCCGGAATATGTTACGTAAAGAATACCATTGCGACTTGGTGAAAAAAACTGGAAACAGCGCCCTCCATTGTTCAAATTGTAAGAGCCTTCAACGAACTAGTGAACTTGCAACTCTCGTCTTTTCTGGAAAGTTCTACAACTTTCTTTTCTTTCCAAATAGAAAAATTAGAATTTTCTAGGCTCTCAGAACACTTGTCAGTAAAAATTAACTTGGCTGAAAATCGGTAAACTGCAATATAGCCCCAAGTTGGCCCCAAATAAGATATACATGCAAAAAGCAGTAATTGTACAATATAAACGCATTTGTGAAAAACGACATGTACCTCCAGTTTTGCTGGGATTTGAAGAATGGTTGGCGATGCCAGGGGATGGGGAGAGGGTTAATGCGCCCCTGATATGTTTTGACTGCGACAGCAATGTTCATATATTTTACGCGTAAAAAGCGCACAAAAAGCACCCCCCCCCCATCCGCATAAGATATTTCCGCGATTGATTTCAAGAAAGCATACAATCCATGTTGAACCGTACTTTTATTCTCTCTTAGATGACAAAGAGGCAGGCGTGCTGATCGAAAAGGAGGAGATGGAACGAGGTTCTGTGTCCCTCAAGGTCTACCTGTATTATTTTAAGAACGTTGGCTTCATCCTGACCGCGGTCACGTTCTTTTCCATCCTGCTCCTCTCGAGCCTTCAAATCGGCAACAACTTTTTGCTGTCGGCTTGGTCCGAGGCTGGGTTGGGCAACGAGGTAAATGCACAAGAGGTTGTTGGGGTGGGGCGGAAGGTGTTGATAAGCACCCGTGACTAAGTTAACTTTACCGCTCGATGAACTCCGGTTTTTGTCTTCAACTCAAGGCTTCACAGCAATTTTTGAAATCCACACCCCAACCAAAAAACACCCACCACGGACATTAATTCTCCCTTTTAATTTCCATAACCGCTATGCCCTATATATATGTATAAAGTGGCTCCGCATGTGTATTAAAGCATTCACCTTATCTGATCGGGGCACCACAGTCATTCACTGGGCTGCTTGATTACTCGTTTATATAAATATTTGTTCTCTTCAATTAGGTCCAGTGCGCGATCACAATGCACTGTGGTGTTGTTGTTGGTGCCCGGAATTTAAAGATTATTTAGACAACCCCTCAAAACACCCCCAAAACACAAACGGACAGAATTAAAATGCAGCGAATCCATTGAACATTTGAAACTGAGCCTATTTGCTCTTTCTTAAGGATATAGTCGTCTCATTCGATTGTCTTGTTTTGTTGCCAGACTAAATCAACCAATGACGTGTATCTTGCCGGCTATGGCGGCCTGTCCGCCGCCATCCTCTTGGTCCGACTGATCTCTTCCTCGACTCTCATCTGGGCATCCCTGGTGGCCGCAAAATCCATCCACCAGCGGATGCTTCGGAACATGATTAAGGCACCTCTCAGGTGAGCTTGCAAAGACCGACTCGATTCAATCTTGATTATAACTTTTGCAATGGGCGTATGACCATGGGTAATTCCGTCAAGAAGGAAGTGGATGGGTGGCGGAGAGAGTTCCATTCATGAACATTTAATCGAAAGTGCTTTGTTATGATTTAATTGACTAGGGTCCACCCGAAAATGACTGCGAACGCAATATTCATGCTGCCTTAGACTTAAGTAAGATGGCAAAAAGGAGAGTAGGAACCAACATGCAATTTTCTTTTTGTGTTGCCTCAGGTTCTTCGACACGACACCAGTTGGCCGAATCTTGAACCGTTTCTCCAACGACACCACAATGATTGATTCGGTAAAACAAATAGCCAATGGGAATTTTAGATGCAAATTGCCAGCAGATGTGTAGGCCTACAAATCCTTCCCCGTTGGTCTTGACTTTTCAAAGTGGTTGAACACCACCCAGATGACTTGAAAATGAAAAGTGACTAGCGTGGACAGGTGTTTCCATTATCAGTCAAGACTATTTTCTTCCCATGTGGAATATCAGAACGTGGCCCTGTATAGCTCAGTCTCTATAATAATGCCAATTTCATAGACCTCTTACAAGGGAATTCGTCTTGTGCGTCTTGTGGTCATTGTGCAAGAAAGTGCGCATACCAATGTCTCGCGTCAGGTCAAATATGAGGACAAAACAAGTTTGCATTTTAACAGCCTCTCAAAAACCACCTGTCCCGGATACGGGCGAAGTGTGTATCCTTTGTAGAAGCTAATTTCTCGTCTGAAGATTACATTTCACATTACTGTTTCAGGTTTGACTTGCATTTGCCAAGGTTCTCACTTTTATATCTCACTTACAGTTTCCACTTCTATCCCACTTTCTTTGTAATGCGATTCCTGTGAATTTATTACAAACACTACTTCTTCACACAGTGTCCTTCCATAGGCGATGACAAAGAACAATTAACACGTTTATTTTTCACTACGAATTTTAATTTTTGCCTTTTCAAAGATAAAAGCACAATGTGGCTACCTTTCAGTGAAAATCAAAAATCTTTCCTGCAAATCAATTACCCACAATATAGCCCATTTTGGCCCAAAATAAACATGCATGCAAAACAATACCTCTTCAGTAAAATGTGAACGACGAAAAGTCGTAGTTAAAAATAAAGGTGTTTTAAGCGTAGATTCTTTGACACTGGTGACGATAGGACACCATGGACAAACATGGCAATGTTACATATATTGATATTCTTCAGTTAAAAAAAAACCCAAAACAACAGAAGCCCTGACCCGGAGTTTCGACCCCGCCATGATAGTTCAAGGTGTCGGTTATGCCCTTTCCTCCAAATGTCGACTTACCGACCTCGCAAGTTTTCTAGCACGAAATAGATTGCCGTTTGTCCACAGTGAATGTCCGTAAACCATTCCCCCCTTTCTTGATACCAATCTGCAGAAACTGGCCCAGACGTTCAACTCCACCATGGGTAGTTTCATGGCCTGTTTCACCGCGGTCATAGTCAACACTATCGTCATGCCCTACTTCATCTTGTTCTTCGCGCCAATCGCCATCGCCTACTACTTCTTACAAAGCTACTTCCTGTCGTCGTCCAGGTATGCCAATGGCTTCCGATCTCCCCGGGGAATACGTTAAAAAAAAAAAATTGTCAGTGACCTGAACATCGGCAGGGTAAATCTTCACGGTGAGAGAGTGCCCTCGTTTATTTTCGTGGCTGTGTGTAGATATTTCCACCAATACACTGAGTTTATTTTCGAAGAAAATATTAAGTGCTCAGAGAACGTGTAGTTTACAACTGGTTAACAATCATGGAGTGCCGAAGCGATGACGTCACCGTGCAAAGTGAGCGATCGTCTTGCCAATATGTTTGCACGACTGGTGATTGAGAAGGGAACTGTTCAAATTCATGATGCGTTAACAAAATAAATCAATTTCTACAATGCCCGGCACTCAACAGCAATGATAAAAGTTTGTTTAGAACCAGTTGTCACGCAAACTGACGTCACACTTCGGTACTCTATTGTTAGGTTCTGGTAGAGAAATGTGGTTGTAAGAGATTTGATGAGAATGGTTCGGTGGACCTGTTAAAATAAAGGACATGCACATATTTTATGGTTATCTACCACCCTCATGTTGTCTACTCTCTTCGTATTTTAATGTTATTGCTGCTTTTTTGTTCCTGTGGTGTCTCTCTTAGTATTTTATTATTATTTATTTATAAGTACGGGAAGACCGGACTTCCAGGTCAGTAATGGGAATAGTTGTTTTACTCCGCAGTCTCTTGCCTTCTCCACATTCGTTTTAGTGTGTTTTTAATGTGTTTTAGTGTAATCTCTATTATGTAATGTGTTAACTGTGGCGTGAAATAAAATAGTAATAATAATAATAGTAATACCCAATTAAATTTGGACTTAAGGCATTATACACTTTTGTCTGATAGGGAGATGCAGCGTCTTGATAACACCAGCAGATCACCGATCTTTGCCTACTTCTCAGAAACCCTAAATGGACTGACGACCATCCGCGCTTACAAGTATAATTCTTTGTTTAATAGCCTTATCCCCTTCACTGTTTCATCTTTCAACTTCTTCCACTGGTTGCTTCCCGACTTCGTAAAGGGTTGTTTGTTTGATTTCTTCTTACTTGTTTACTTTCTCCCCTGCCTGTGTGATTACTCACCTTGCTTGGCATCCTCCTTGCTTATTTGCGTCCTTAGTCTCTCGTGTAGCTTTGATTGGTTTATAACGTACCTTGCCTCCTTGGTTTCTTCCGTGCAAGCTTTCTTTCTTGCCTCTGTACTGTACTGCCCTCACTTTTTACCTTCCCTCTTTGTTCCTCATTTCGTCTTTGCGTCGATCCTGTCTCCCTAACCACCTTATTTCCTCGCATGCTTCGTTGCCTTCTTGCAAAGAAGCCCCATTCCGCTGATCCCCATCTCGCTCATTCCCGATTCCCATTCCCGATTCTCATTCCCTGACTAATTCTCGATCCCCATTCCCCATTCCTGATGCCCATTCCGCCGTATGCCCGATTTCGATCATTCCTGATCCCCATTCATCTGCCCCATTCCGCCTGATCCCCATTTCCTTTCCTATGCTCCACTGTTTTTTCATCAGACCATGAAATAAGGATCGATAAAATATACTTTCATTTCAGGTGTGAAAAGCGCTTCTTCAACACCATCATTGAACGCATCAATAAGAATCAAGTGGCCTACTTGTACCTGCAAACGGCTAATCGATGGCTTGGCGTCCGTCTGGTAAGACAGTATTTGCCCGCATGTGTTAATGATTATAGGCGTTCAGTTTTAACTGTCGTTTGTCATCAGTCACTTTCTATTGAAAAGTTGCTCATGGTTTTGCATGCATGTCTAATGGCATAATTGGGGGCTTTATTGCAGGTAATTGATTTGTAGCCAAGAGTTTTAAAATTTTTACTGAAAAGTAGCCACATTGTGCTCTTTTAAAAAGGCAAACATGAAAATTGACAGTTAAATATGAACGCGTTCATTACAAAATTACCACATTATAAAAATTCTTTCCGTGTTGTTTATCCATGCATTTCTCGTTGTCTTTTCTTTCCATTAAGTATAGGAATGTATGAACGGCTATTAATTTTAAGTAATTGAATAAATACATTTGCATGTATTCCACTATTTGCTCACAGGGAGTTACGAAAAATAAAACGTGGTTGATTAATCGAAGTGTAGCATTGATTTTTGTTGCATCGAAATTTCGACGGATGTGCCAATCAATCAAATCCTGTCGTTTTCAATTTTGTCAAAATCCACAAAGCAAAATACGAGTTTTCAATTTCTTTAAAAACAGCCAAAACATTGTGTTACGTTCAGCTAAATTCAAAACAAATACCCCAATTGAGACCTCAACTCACGTCTACAGAGCGTTAATATATGGAAAGAGGCATACACTTACAAGAGTTTAAACATATGAACCAATCGTTAAAAGAAGATGAAGGTGTTCCTGTCCGGCCTCCCATAATGCCCTCTGGGGCATCGAAATATGGGATACGAGACCTTGGTTTCTTATAATGAACGATATAATGAACATTTATAATACGCACACATCCACCCAAAGACAGTCATTCATTGCGCTACAAGATTAAGGTGAAACTAACTGAAAAATGCAAAATACAAAGGAAAGAGATACTATGCTGTGTGCTGCTGAGGCTTAGATTACGAAGTGTGGTTTGAGAGAAGTTTTGAATGAGCTCAGGTATGTACTAGAACGAACGTGTATTCCACAGACTTGGGGCAGCTACGAGGAAAGATCTGCCCTCCACCCGGACCGATAAGATCTCGGTACGGCCAGAGGATGTTAGTTGACAGACCTGCTACCTCATCGACGAGGATTGCAGTTAGTGAGTAATGTACTGTAGATGGGGAGAAATGCTCCGTAGTGAGGAGCACGAGTTTGTAAACGCTCCTAAGGTTTATTGGAAGCCAGTGACAGTGGTCTACAACTGAGCACGATGTTGCTGATTGTCTCCAATGCAGGATTTCATCGGTTCCCTTATCGTGTTAACTGCGGGCATGACAACCCTGGTTGGTGCCCTGACTCTGGGACTGGAGCCCAGTCTGGTTGGGCTTGCTGTCACTTACTCGCTCCAGGTTAGTGTAAACTAAATTACAAATTGCACTGCCCAAAATTCCTTGGCAACTGGCATGATCTGAAAAATCTATAATATAGAAGTTAGGAGGGCATGACTTTTCGATACTGGCAGAAGTTTTATCAAAGGCTAAATGGCACACACATCAAATAGTTTAGCCTGTGAGAAAGATTCTTTTAGGATCGAAACGTCAGGCCCTTTAAACTAAATTACCCGAGTTTACCTCAGAAAAAAATATCCCACCAACCGGTAGAGATCTCTACTTCGAAGCTTGATATTCTACATCCTTCCTGTTGCTTGTAGCAGTTTTCTTGATTCGTAAAGAGATAGCCTATATATATAACAAATTCATTTCAAAAACTGAATTGGCGTTTCCCTTTGGAAAAAAAATAGGCGGTTTGTTGGAAAGATGCAGTTGTTCCTTGTTCTATTAAAATGATAAGGAAGCGCATTTGAATCCAACCGTTGGATGCTCTCCGGTTACCGGCCTTTTTGAGGTTTTTGTCTGATCTACAATGAGCTTATTATGTACGGGTTGCCGCACATCTCAGTGGTACTTCAGAATGG
>JAULKO010000102.1:683758-695851 GCA_032356045.1 Mediaster aequalis | reverse complement strand
GCTTCCACCCCGAACCCATTCCCCAGCCCTTCTCCAAAAGTCACTACATCAACTGCTGCAACCTCCCTATTCCATACCTTCATCCTCAACTCCTATCCTCTTCCCCATGGAAGTTCCCTGACCTTCACCCACGCCACATTCCCTAGCCTACTATCTTCCGCCCCATACCCTTATTCACCCCCCCCCCCCCTTTGTCCCAATTCATCACATCACTCCCTTTCCCACACGCACATCATTTCTTTCAGGGGTATTAACTTCAAAGTTCAGCTGCAGCCAATGTATGTTTGTATTTCTTTACGACGTTAATTTTATATGTGTAGTCTTGTCTGAGATGCTGCGCTGACCAAAATAAAACAAAAGTAAAACTTAGACGCAGAAAGTTCATCTTCTTGTCAGTATTGTTACTGTAGTTGCATCTTTAAGTTGCCACGAGCATTGTTTTTTAAGATGTTCATCATCATTATTTTCCGAAGCAACAGCATTGCCATGTGATCATCATCATCATTACTGTGATCACATCATTAGCTGCATGTCGTTGTCATGACGACTATGATCATCATTGGTGCAGTTGTCGTATCCTAATCATCTTCATCATCGTCATCATCACGGCTACCATCATCAAGACATGCACTAACATCATCGTTGTCTTTATAAACATCGTCATTGCCGTCATCACTGACACCTCTGTCATCATCATTGTAGTCACCATCATCCCTACATCCCCACTATCCCTACATCCCCACTATGATCACCATCCTCCCCATCATGTCACCATCATAGTAGTCAAACACCACCATTCACACCATCATCATGTAACCAATCACTCAAACCCCCTTGACTTCACCATCTCTGAGCATCTGTTGCTATCTTTAACTATTGCTCATTGCTATCTCATCCGAGTACAATTGGAGAACCTTCATCATTCCAGCTTTAAAACAGGTTAACCATCGTTCTTATCCATCATTCCCCAGAACCACAACATGCATCCCTTCGACATTTTCGTGACATTTTAATGTGACAACAAGGTTAAACGTTGCCAAAGCACGTAGGGCCGGCTACGCCCAGCGGGGATTGTTTGTGATATCCTCGGCTATCCCGTGCACCAATCAAAGACGGAGAAGAAGGAAAAAATCTTCACTTTGTAAAAGTCATCTTCATGCTCGGGGCCGTATTAAATCTGCCCGTCTGGACTTGACGTGGCGTGACGTGATCGTGGCATTTGTACGGTAGCCAGCCAGAAGTCGGCGGTTACAGTAGCCGTTTCAACCCGGCTACCCGAGCCCGCGCACGGTCAGAGGCTCGGGGTGCGACGCTGGGTGAGCCGCGGAAAGCCTAATGAGCTTAGACATGTTTCCAGAGAGGAAAATTGGGCCGTGAGAAAAGGGGGATTCGGCCGACCCAATAAAAATCAAATTATGTCCCATACCGCTACGGTAGGATGCCGCGCAGCAAGTCGTATTCGCAAGCTCTCGTGTCCACGCCGCTCGAGTTCACCCGCACTTAACCCGTGCGTTGTTGTGACATGATGTGTGGTATGAATGTGGTATACCGATTGACAGTGGGGGCACGCGTGCTTGCTGACAGACCGTGTGTGGCCAGCTAACTGCAGGGACATTTTTTAGTAGTCAACAAGTTTGATTGAAAAGGAAGTATTCTTTCCTTAGTTCAGTCCCATCGGTAACTGTTTTCCCTCGTCCTCTACTTTCAAGTTGGAACATTTCCAGTTGTTTTAAAATATATAGTAACGATAACCCGTGGGGTGAGGTGGTTGAGTCACGGTCTTCGGCGCTTAGTTTACCGTTAAAATTGGTTAAACCCAAGGTACCTTAATTTACCATGAAGGGAAATATAATCTCCATGACGATGTTGACAATAACGGTGGTGATGATAATAACAGTTTGTCTTCTGTACATCATGGAGTAACACAACTTAAACGCATATAATAAAATGTGTATATAATCCAAATTAGTTTATTATTGAAGGATCGTTGATTGCCGTATTTTATGGGATGACACGGCTAGTCTCCTTTGATGTGTATAGGGGAACTTAAGGCTTGCGGTACGGTGTGAACACCGTGTGACCCTATATGCAACACCAGGAGTCATTGGAACGTAGCAAAACGATTTTTGAAAAGTTGTAAAAAGTGAAAAAAATGCGCGTTGTTTTGGACAGATAGTTGTCAGTAAGAGGGTGGTGCTTTTTATTAACTGTTTTCGTAATAACATCATCGTAGTGTTATTTGTCAACAAAACTGGAGGAAAAGGACACTAACTTATGGAGTGAAGACGCTGTACCTTTGTGCATTTTCTTCTGCCCTACTTAGATTGACATCAGATAACATTATGTAGCAGACGACCGTCTGGTTCCCTAGGTAACTCAGTTTTTATATGGCCTGGCGTACAGGCCTGCGTCAAAAATCACCTTTTCGTATAGTACCCACACGCTGCATGTAAAACGCCACACAAAATTAATTCGCCCCTTTTTAAAAATGAGCCCCCTTTTTGTTGCGCCGTGTTTGCGTTGCATCAGAGCGGGAATGCAGTGCCTTTGAGCGGCACGGTGATTGACAGTCGGGGCCCCCCATTATCTTCCCCCCGGTTCAGGATTTAGCCTCTCCCCCTATATCACCCCGCCCGCAGTCATGAGCCGTCCCTTCCTGCATTGATTGATGGAGCACCCCGTCTCCCGTCAACGTCAACGGGTGCGCTGCCGGGTTTGGAGCAGGAAACACCCTGCCCCCAAGAGTGGGTTCATGTATCATTTATTATGACATATTATTTCCCGTGCCGATTACGGCAACAATTCGGGTTTTCTTGTGGTTTATGATGGGCTTGTCAGAAAGACTGGTGACGGCCATGTTGGCTGAGAGATTTTGACATGCAGTCAGTATGGGAAGTTGTCAATCTTCTCGTCTTCCTGTTCCTGCTGTATTTGCTTATCGCGGGTACAGCACACTACTGTCTGCAGTTATACAAACTAGAGCCCAAACACAGGTTAGTTTTCAAAAATGTAATATATATGTATATATATATATATATATATTTATTTATTTACAAGTAGGGCATCATTACATTAGACGAACGGGATTTATACTAAGTCTTCCATCATTTCCTACAGCGTATAGTACATGTACTTGTGAGTCACTTCGTCCCTCTACGCCTATAAGGGGACAGTAGTCTCCTTTCGTTTGAGTGTTTGTGTGGCGTCAATAACATTGGCTGTACGTTGCAAAATTTGAAAACGAAAGTGATACAAGAAATGTTGCTTTATGTGAGGGCTGCTTGTACGCTGGTGGGCCTACGGCGTCTTGTAAAACAGGAAATGCAACTTTTAGTTTTTGTGCGTTGCTTAGCTGCCGAGCTGAAATGGTTAACGGATCGTCTGAAAACGAAAGTCGCTTCAATAAATTGGTCAGCTGAAATCCCAGCACAAGCTGCTTAGGGTCAACCCACGTGGGTCATAGTGAACCATGCACAGGGACCAGTTTCACGGAGCTGCTAAGCACAGAAATGTTTGGCTAAGCAGCAACAGGTTACCAGCCAAAATATCATGTGACGTGTATAGCTTGTGACTGGTTCTCAGCCGATTTTTGCTTAGCAAATAAATTTCCTAAGCAATATTTTCTTTTTAGCAGCTCAATGGAATTAGCCCCAGATTTGTTATACACACAATTACTGTTTGACATTAAACTAATGAAGTTAGTCGCTGGTATGTCTTGTCTCATAACAGACCACACTGTTTATCCAGGTACATACCGACAGGTCATTATGCCAGAACTCGGGTGTACAGAGGTGGGTCCAGAAGGGGCTTTTTAGAGTTTACGGGTTAAAAATTAAAAAATCTGGCGGGCCTGATCCCCCCCCGCAAAAAAATCCTGGATCCGCCCCGACAAAGTATCCGTGTACACCATTGGGTTCATAAACAAGAAAGCACTACAGTTTTCGCGGCATCCCATCTTCGACAGTAAAAGCCTATCACTTTGGTGATTGCGTTACAACCGGTTCATAATGTATTCTACCATAGTGGAAGTAAAGTGACGTGGAACACAATAAGACATGGAACACATGTGAACCGAAGTTTGTCCATCGTACAACCCTGTAATAAATGTCCGTTACCATCCCTTTCGTTATCTCAACGAGAGGTACACGTGCCGACCACTCCAAAATATTTGTTTCACAAATTAATATAAAAATGCTGAAATTCGTAGGGAAAAAGAGTAATACCGGAACTTTCAAGACTAACACTTGGTTCTGCCTCATTGCAGAATACAATCAATTTTGATACAGTTACGAAAAAAAAAACTTGCGGTGTTGAGTTTAATCCCAACCCTTTTGAATCCATTCACTGGCTCGGATCTCCGGTTCCCTCAAACCCTTTTTCCAGTGTTGACTTACGTTTCATAATTGGTAAAAGGACACCGTGGCTTTTAAACATAACTGGCGATTTTTTCCCCTTGTGGTCCCAGTTGCATGGTCGGTGCCTTTCCGTCAGGCAGCGGGTCGTACAATGGAGCACCTGGGGCTACCGAGTTGGTAGCGACCGTCAAAGAAATCCCGCTGCCCTTCCTTGCATGGATATGGGAATAGCTCTACGCGAGACACAATTATTGCTACATGAGAGTGTAGAAACTTCAACTCGGGTGACGCGGAGGGTTAAAGCAAAGACGGAATTATAGGGGAAAGCTGCCTGTGACTTTATTGGGATGTATTGCTACGTTATTGAACAGTGATCTGTCCCCATGCAGAAAGTCCGTACCTTTTTGCTAGAAATAAGAGTCCATCTTAATAATTTTCTTCCGTGGCATTAAGCTTCACCCTAAAAGCAGAATTGGTTAAACTAACCATTGAATTGGTAGGATTGGTAGATAATGTGTCCCACCAATCCGATTGGTTGGACACAAATCTACCAATAATATATTGGCTATTTCAACCAATCTGTTTTTTAGAGTGTTGGCTGTCGACATTTGTCAATCAATTTCGAATAATCACAGCACACGTTTTGTTTAAATCTATACGCGATGGGAAGAAGAAACCAATGGCATGTGACAAGTCTACGGCTGCACAGGCCTACGGTGTTCAGTATCGTCAGTTCGTTTCAGAACTCTGATGGCGCCGTTTGAAGTTCAGTGTTGAACATCGTCCGTCGTTTGAGAACTAGTGAAATGAAGAAAAAATTATCCCTTGTGGTTTGTTTGATGAGAAATTATTGTACTTTGAACAGCTCTTCAGGTTCGGACTTCGGAGAGATGCATCTTAATCCGTAACTTGAATGATTGCAGTATCACAAGAACTTGAGTGATTACAATGTCATGTATGCCTTATTTTGTTGTGGACCTGTCTGCCCGGAATAAGCGAACCTCATCCTTGCCACGATCTGCAAACACTCTTGTGCCGTACAAAGCGGGTCTGTCCGGGCAAATGCCCTCCCTCCCTTATCAGTCAACCTGCCCAATTATCTCGACACTCGAAATCTTATCTCGTGTACACTTTAATACATCACCCACTCTGGTCTTTCTCTTTAGTTTCCCACAAAGGCAAACATGTTAGCCGATCGTAAGTCGGTCGTTTGCCATTGTAGTTTCAACACGTTATTGGAGAATAGACGGCAAGTTGTAAACAAGCCCCGGCAATCGTTGTGTCAACGTTGTCATTAAAAAGCAGCAGGATTCTCCTGCATTAATATTTAACCATATAGCGCATTTTTTTAGATAAATAAATAAGCCTCTCCGATTCAGATAAAATCTTCGCATTATGTACACGGGGACTGGCGGTGTGTAGGCCTTTCATAAGATTTATATACAGACTTATTTTAATATAGATTCGTGATATTTATAACTCGAAGTTGTAATAAGGCCACCACGTTACAGCTGTTGTAAGTAAGACTATCCTTACATGTAAAGTTTTCAGTGATAAGATCTATACATAAAATACAATATGGAATCAATTATCGATTCGTTCGCGAGCCCTTCATTCTCAGTGCTAACCTCAACCCCAGTCGTAGGTCCTTCTCCCCCGTTTAGGAAGTTTATTCGAGCGAGTAAGATGTTTTGAGTACTAAAACTCGCCAGCGTTGTAGTTAAGTTGGGGTACTTTTTGAAAAATACGAGTGTGGAAGGCGTGCTGTAGTCTGGTACCGCAGCTCCCCGTCAGTTGTTGAGTAATACGAGTTAGTCTTGATGCAAGATTTACGGTTACGCGACCACCGAACGGGTCCACACGAAATCCAAGCTGTTCGTGGGGACCAGTCTGGTTTGTCGACCCATCCGACCACGGTCCGACTGACGTGTATGCCGTATCATAGAGGAAAGGTGATTTGTGCATGCAGCGTGAGTCGTACTGGTAGAAACGTCTTGCATCAAGACTAATTGCGATTGCGAGTACTATAGAATAAGTTCTCGAACTGAAGTTCCAGTTTTATGACATCATACAGGATGCACTGTAGAGAACTGCATCCCTTAGTTTGTAGTTGACTGTATACGTTTTGCGGATAAGTAGGCCTGTATTCGAGTGGAAGCTCTTAAACTACAAGACTTTATTACTAGGTTCCTTCCGGAGTATTGGTTGTAAAATTGTATGTTTTTTCTGTTGGGATGCCTTCAGCGAAGAGGTGAGCCTGCAGTCTTGAGGAGGACTAGTCTTGTTTGCAGCCTTTCGTGTCTTGGTAAACGTAATGCTCCGGTGTCATATACAATGTAACAAGCCATGCCGCATGTGTCGTGTCCGTGGTACAAGTATACCCTGTACGCACGACGTCGCTCCATCCAGCAAGCAGTAGAACCTGGTTGACGGAGCTGTGGTTTCTACATTCATTATGTGGCTACAAAACGGAAGTGTCTGTTCAGGAAGGAGTGGGGATTTTTCACTCAGAGGCTCGGGAGTTCCCCCCAGAGGGCTCTGTTGGGTCCAGAGAACTCTGCCAGAAACAGGGCTGTCGCTTTACTCTGACCTAATTATTCCAGTCGCCACCCCCAGTGTGTACAAAGGTTCCTATTTACATGTGTACTCCTCAGTCTGTTCGCTGCACTGGTTGCACCTGACGTAGCAGCACCAGTGGAACTTGCAGTTGCACTGCCAGATGCGGGTGTACTGGTGGGTGTTGTAACCCCGCCCGCAGCACATCAGGTCGCAGCTGTCCGTGCCGGTGGAAGTCCTGTTACACTGCCGGCCCAGCGTGCCCAGCGAGCCCACCCTGGGGTCCCGGTCGCAGTAGTTGGGGGACCGCTGCAGGTACACCATGTCCGAGCGGCGCGGCTTCTTGAAGTTCTTGGCGTCCTTGATCTTCAGGAAGGCCGGCCGGCGGGTCCGGCGGGCCCGAACCGGCTCCACCTGGACCGGCTTGTCGTACTTGGCCTTGAGGATGTTGCCGACCAGACGGAACGGGGGCAGGGTCGTCCAGCACGTCTTGGTCGTGCACGATCCCGAGACGCCGTGGCATTTGCACTCGATGCCCATGTTGTCTTGCACCACCTGCACGGGTGACAGATAATCGACCCCTCTGATTAATTTCGAGATCGTTGCATTGGAAAATAAAAAAATCGTCTCAAGTTGGCTTATAATAGCACATTTTGAACTCCAGACTGGCATGTGTATACACCGCAGTGCTTTACAACCATAAAGGGTTTAAACAAGGAAGATGCTTGATGAATGTAAATTATTTTGTCAGCCATCGTTTTAAAAAGGCATCGCACAGCATTGGAAGAAATTCAGTCGTGACTCATGACAAGACTCTGCTCATAGGACTCATCGAGTGTGGCGTTTTGTTAGGGGGGGGGGGGTCGACATTGGCTTTCCCTTAGGTTGTTAAAATTGAGCAGAATAGAGTAAAGTTCGTTCTTTTACAGTAGTATGGATGTTATTTTCGTCTTGAGTTCGGTATAAGACGGACCGGCCGTTTGTATTCGGCAGGCTGAGACGAATCGAGACTGACAACAATATCCACACACAATCGACGCCGATTGGGCGGGCTTAAATTGGGCACAATTGCAGCTATTGTGGGGCCCGGTGTTGGGATTTGTCCCAAGGTTTAATCTTTTTTTGAAGGCGGTCAGGGGAGCGTCCTCGATTTAATTAGTAACTAAAATAGATGGCTTGAGAAGATGAGAAAGGCGGGGGTGAACAGCCTCGGAGACGGCCTCGAGGTCGCGTGGTTTGTACCATGGAGGAATCCTCCATTGTTTGTACAAAGCTTTGAAATCCCGTACGATGGGCAAATACTTCCAATTTATGTGTTTAAGCAACTCAGGGGCGGATCCAGAGAGGGGGTTTTGGGGGTCGAACCCCCCGCCCCCCCCCCCGTGGCCATTTAGTTTTTTTTTAAGTTGTAATTTGTTTTAAGGGCCCACGTCCAAAGTTGGAAACCCCCCAAAAAGCATAAACCCTGTAGGGGTCTTAAATTTGCGGGTACGGTTAAGAACAAAACAAAGAGGTGAAATGGCGCCACCAACAAATGTTTTTTTTCTTCAGTTTTGGTGTTAAGTGGACTTTTTATTCTACCTTTTTGACAATTTTGCTTCGGACTCGGATTCGGACTGAACTACAGCACTGGGGAAATCTACGAACACACCCGAATCTGGAATTGATAATTTCTCCTTTAGATTTGTGTTGATTACAGGCCTAATCCTCCAGGAACGAGGCACGAGGCACAAGTACCAAAACAGGAGCCTGTGCACTGACTTCTGTTACAACTACACCACGATGAGACAGGCTTACACGCCAAGGATAACCTTTGTGTAATAAATATCATTTTGCGGGGACTGTTTATCGCCCGTCCCCCAACTTCTTGTTATTTGCATCAAGAACAGAAATTGTGAACATTTACAATGTGTGGCGAACTTGCATATGAGGAAACTGGCGTTGAAACAGGAGATTTATTGTCTGGAAATCCTTCAGTTGCTTAAACAAATTGTGCATAGAGAGGACTCGGAGAAATGTGTACAATGTACAGGTTAAGTCTGCCTCATTAAGTTACATGATTGTGGGGTTGCTTGAAACACAAGACTTCAGTTGTACGTATGGTCGGTTTGAGTTTCATACCAACGCCTGTAGGAGTAGGTCTGTGGTTTTGTTTGTCACGAAGCGGTGTCATGCATGGTTCTTGTATCTAAAAGCTGTCTGTTCCTGTCCTTGTGTCATTTAGGCTTTGAGAAAGATCGTACTAGGATCGAAACGTCAGGCCTTCGTAACGTCGTAACTATCCTTTATCTAAATTCGTCTTAAATGATGACGAGGTACAAAACTGATATTAATGGTTAATCCCTTTATTTATTGGGAGAGGGTGTCTTCGCATGATGAGGATGTTGCTTAGATTAAGACTTATGTCCAATAATAGATTGGTATCAATAATGCGATGGCTCTGGTCATTGCGAAGGTTTAACACACAAAAATGGCTCGAAATACGTAAAATGGTCTGGTGCTTATGCAGTGAATACCCAATTCAAAGTGACCGTTTCACGGGCAAAATTACCAAGATGGCCGCAATATTGACTTGACCTAGCCTGACATCTGACGTGGGGCCAATTTCATAGAGCTGCTTAAGCACAAAAATGTGCTTAAGCACAAAAAACCTTGCTTAGTAAAATCAGGTTACCAGCCAAAACTATTGTGATTGGCATGGTAAGCAAACAACAGGTAAATACCAGTCGCAAGCAATATACATCACATAGAGTTTTGGCTGGTAACCTGAATTTAATAAGGAAGGTTGTTTTGTGCTTAAACAATTTGTTGTGCTTAAGCAGCTCTATGAAATTGCCCCGTGATCTCAGCTTAGTGGGGAGTTGAACATAACGGGATGGCCAGTGGCATTGTCAATGGAGTCAAGCTGAGAGTGAGCCTATATACTCAGGGAGTGCCTCAGTACAGTCAAGCTGAGTCTGTTTACCCTATCCTTATGTCGAAGGAGGACCCAGGCCTGTGGTCTAGACTGTCAGAACCCACCTGTCTTCCGACCTCATTGTTGTGCAGGTTCATCAGCGAGCGCGCGTCGTTGACCGTCTCCCCGGCGTCCACGAAGATCCGGGAGAAGCGCAGCCCGTACTCGATGTCGGCGCTGCAGCCGCCCCACCGCCAGCCCTCCTCCGTCAGCCCCGTCTCCTTGCTCCGGTCGCAGCTGCAGTTGGTCAGGTTGCCGCGGCTGCAGGCCTGCGTGATGGCGTGCGTGGTGCCCGCCGAGTTGATGGCGTGCTTGAACGAGGCCTCCCGGTTGCCTGTGCGGAGAAAGTGAGGAGGGTGTGGGGGTGTTAGTGGAGAGATAATGGCGGTAACAATCAGCATAGTTATAGTAGAGAGTTTCAGTATACAGCAGAGTTATTGCTTCTACTGGTTAACGAACAAGCTAATGAGATAAGGGGAGGGAGAAGTATGACAGTACTTTGCCGACCTTCCACCTTTGTGGACCAGGTTCGAATCCTGTCAAGTTGACATGACTTTGTTTTTTAATCCCTTCATAATACTGACAGTACTAATATTCACCTGCAGTGATTTCTTTCCACCCAGCCTGCGTAGTGGGACATGGAGGTGGGGGACACGTACCCACCGTTAGGGCCGAGGCCTGTGGTCCCCCCCCCGCCTCCCCTGCCTCCCCGCCCCCACGGACCACCCACATGAATTGATGTAGCACCTGCACGAAGCCAGTCATGCACTTTCGCGCTCTCGGTGGTAGTAAACCAATGCCAACAAAAAAAGAATCAATCCTGCCCTTGCAGGTATACTCATTGGTTCCTGTGTTACGGGGAGAAATTGAAGCAAAGTGTCTTGCTCAAGGACACACAGCCCCGCAGAGCCCCTCAGTGGGGTTCGAATCCTCATTCGGAAGACCACGTCACCGTTCATGAGTCCACCCCCAGGACTACTGGACCGCAACGCCCCGGATGTGGGAGAGAGGAACGTGGATGGAAATCGGTTGGAAGAAGACTAATGATGAGACAGGGAGAGCAAGGAACGACGAGAGGACGGAATTCAAAGCTTAGCAGAGATCTCATGGAAAATCAGTGGAATTTAAAGGGAGAATCAAGGGGTTTGGGAATCAGTTGTCGTCATAAATTGAACCCCCCCCCCTTTGAGATATCGGAGATCTCTCTCAAAGGCTTCTCGTTATAACAACATAAGAATGAGGACACAGCGACTGCAAACATGCAAAAACAAGCTTGTGTGATTCCATCTAAGTTCTACTTCTTTGCTCCAGAATCGTCCAACAAATTGATGACATTTTACAGCTACAAGCTAACATTTTCACCTGTATTTGTTTCATTTATTTTCAGTGAGGGTTGACCGAGACATTAAACCAACATTTACATTCGTGGTACATCAAAATTTCCGAAAGCACAGAAATTGCAGATAGTTAATGTAAAACTCCAGTGTGGCGTACGAGATGGAAGGAAAACTTATTCAGCTATGTACGACTGCCAGTCTGCACGCTGGGTTAATTATATATTGACAGACATGAACACACTGAACATTTTTGGCGCGAAAAAACACATTAGACTTAATCTACAGTACCAGCTTTATTTTGTACTGCATCTCATATACTGAAATAAGGAAGAAAAGTTAAGACACAGACTTACGATGCTTTCAGCTATTTTGTCTTAATCCCTGTCGCCCCGGGCTTGTAACTGAGCACCGGGTTATCGGGAAATACTTTTTCCGGAACCCCTCCTCCCTTCCCTCGAACAAAAGTACCTTTCGGATGGAAAGATCCCCTTTGATGGTACCCAGGGCTAAATTTCTAACATTCGATTTGTCATCAATCAGTATTAGCTCGCCTGGTGATGACAGGCTACTTTATTCAGACCAACAAAAAACGTAGTCTCGAGCGGCTTTCAAAACTTCTGTTCAAAATTGCTCATGTTGAAACCTCTAAACTGTCATTGTTGCCAGGCATTGGCTGTGTTTGTCTTGTAACAATGATTCAGGTCAGGCTGACACTTTGGTCATTTGCCTGACCAAAACGAAGTCAAGTAGACGGAGGGAATCGATTGGATTTGAAATGTCACGTGAACACGTTCATTTTTTAACTGTCTATTTTCATTTTTGCCTTTTTAAAACGATATCAGAGCACAATGTGGCTACGTTTCAGTAAATATTAAAAATCGTGGCTGAA